>JAFEMH010004290.1:207500-217441 GCA_022495995.1 Adenophora triphylla var. japonica | reverse complement strand
AATCTGAAAATTATTGTTGAAAGTATTATCAATGATAAAATAAAAGAAAAAATTAAATTTTCATTAGCATCATTATTTTATTTGAATTATTGGTAAAAGTGTAATGTCTCACTTGTGATGGAATAAATGGCAGGTGGCTAGACAAAGCTGCACTTGTTTCAACAACAACCTTAAGTCTGGAACAGCAAGAAAATATGTGGAAGCTATGCACAGTTACACAAGTGAAGGACGTAAAACGTCTGCTAAGAATGTCGCCAATGTGGGGGAGTTTCTTAGTCTATTCTCTTGTATCCGCTGCTGGGAGTGCATTCTTTTTCGAGCAAAGCAGCAAGCTGAACGACCAAATATTTATTGGCTCTGACATCGTAGTCCCTCTTACTTTTTTCTATTTTATACAGAAATTTTCAAGTGCCCTAATCTCGACCATGTACGAGCTTATAATCCCTAAGAGTTGGTCCAAGGAAAAAAAGTATAAAGCAACAAGATTGAGGATGGGAGTTGGGATGGTATGTTCTTTTTTATGCTGTGTTGTGGCTTGGCAAGTGGAGACTCAAAGGTTAAAAAAACTTGCTAAGTACACTGACAAAGAATTAAAACATAAAAATACGAACATGAGTATATTTATCTTAGCGCCACAATTCTGTCTACTTGAATTGATGGAAGGACTTGTAGAAGATGGCCTTTATGGTTTTTATCACTATCAAGTTGTTGAGTCTATGAGGAGTTATGGGCCATCTTTCAATGAGTTTGTGCTTGGTATCGGCAAGTTCATCAGCATATTATTTATGCTCGTTTTTAGCAGTTGGTTCGGTGAAACCATTGATGAAAGCAAGGTGAATAACTATTATGGAATTCTTGCGCTAGCTAGCCTCGGAAATATTTTCATCTTCAGCTTTGTCTCAAAGTATACTCCCTCCGTCCCACGTGAATGCAAACTGAAAGGCCCTTTGATGATATGCAGATGATCAGACAGCTATGGTTTGGCTTAGCTGTCAGATGATAGTTGAATTGTGCAGCGAAATAAGAGAGGCTTGAAATAATGATAGGACAAGGAACACAAAGAAATAATGCAAGTGTGTGAATGTGATTGCAAAAATGTAATAACACAGAGAATTTAAAGTGGTTCAGAGTTCACTCCTCCTACATCCACCCCCACTGTCAATCTTGACAAGTGAGATCAATTTTATTATAATCTTTAATCAACAAAAATTACAAATGATTGATTCGAGGCAAGTTCCTTGAACTTCCTCTTCCTAATTAGTACGAGTTAACTAGGGATACACTTAGAAATGCAAAGTCTTAAGTGTTTTTACAACTTGATGTACAGTCTCAAGATTTTACAAAACAAATAATACACTCAAAGTACAGTCTTGAGTGTTTACAAACTAATTCTACACCTAAAGTACAGTCTTAGGATTTTGGAATTTGTGAATTAACACACTAAGGGGTGTTTTGTTGTTGAGGCAAAGATTTTGGGGTGAGGGTTTTGGTTTGGAACAGGGTTTAAAGGGTAGGGATTGGTGAGTGTGTGTGTGAATTACAGGAGGTGTGTGTGGGTGTAAGGGAAAGGTTTTGAATTTGTGAAAAAGAGTATTTTTCAAGAGTGATTTGTGTAGAGGATGAACTCCTCTATTTATACCCTTCAATGTAGCCATTGGAATATGACTGTAGCTACATTAATGAGCCTTGGCGGTCTTTGCCCCACTTGTCCACTTGCAGGTCTTCATGAGTGGCTTGAGCGTGGCCCAGGCGAGAGCTTCCAGAAGGTCTTCGATGGTCTTCATTGGTCTTCAATGGTGATCTTGGCGACTATGAAGATCCGGTTCCACTTTGGTTGAGATTGTGGTAACAGAGATTGAGACAAAGTGATGGCTATCAGAGGAATGAAGTCATAGCTGTCAGATCATACAAGGCTTAGCTATCAGAGAAGTTCTCTAATAAGAACTGAGATGCACTTTGATGATCTTGATGGCTTAGAGAGTGAATATGATTCATGTTTTTGATTGATTGTAATCATTGTATACAACGTAATCATAACTATCAAACTCATGGGCAGTCGAGATACAACGAGGAATGAATATGAAGTTTGATTTGGTCATTCATGGACTTAATTTGTCGAGTAAAGGATCATGGCGGCAGTCTTCCTCTTTTGATATAAACCCTGTTCTATATATATATATTCCTTTATCAAAACCAACTAACTAAGACATTGATCAAAGTTAGGTCCTAACAATTTCCCCCTTTTTGGTAAAGGAAGATCTATTTTAGAACATGTTTTTCACATTTGATAAGAGAAATAATAATAGAAGAAATAATACAAGGATTCATAGCAAGCACAAGAAACCAGAATGAGATTGAAAATCATAAATTTAATCTCAAGATGAAAAGGTTCACAGATTACAGCCATAAAAACTGAGCCAATCAAAACATATTGTTTTAACAAAAAAAATTGTTCCATAAAATTACACTTCAATCATCAGCCAGTTGATCATAGAACTCTTCTCTTTCTTGCACATTTGAAATAATCAGATTTCTTTCTTCCTCCAGTTCTCTTCTCATATCTGGCTCCACTCCTCTGTAGTAGAACTCATTGTTCCATTCCCAGGACATCCTCTCATCATACTTGAAGAACTTATCTTCCTTTGATTTCAGTTGAGCTCTTGTAAGGGGTATCTGATCATTTCTTATTCTCATTGTGCCCCACAAATGCTTCTTCTTGTTCCTTGTTCTCTTGTATTTCGTGGGCCCAATGGATTGATCTGGTTGTGATTGAACTGAGACTTGAGCTTCAGGAAAGGAATGAGTGGATTGCTGAGGAGGGTTGGTAAATGTAGGAGATGGAATTATTATTGGAGAGTCTTGATCTGGACTTGAAGGAGCATCATCATCATCACTGTCGTAGTCGAGGAAAGATCAATACTTGAGTTTTGGTTACGTTTTTATTTGCCTATGGATTCTCTGAATTCTTTGATCTCAGGAATAGAGACCAAGTTCATGAAGTGAGAGTTTTCATTGGGTGAGGTGAAGTTAATGGGATCAACAGTGATGAAGGGAGAAAGGTAGGGCTCAATTCCTGGATTAAGGGTTGGGGGAAAGATGTTGACCATTTTGCTTATCAAAAGCATAAGGGCATACTTTTGTTCAAACAGAGACAGGAAAAATGATTTTGCAAGGTCAATGCACAGGGTGAAGACTAGACACTTTGGCATATACAGGCATGAATTGAGTGATGGAGAGATAAGTTGACTGAAGAGAACATCCCAATCAAGAAGAGTATTGGGAGTGATGAACTTTGGGAAGGATGGGATTTGGTGAACAAAGTTGGAGGTTGATGAGGTTCTTGACACTTTCCATTTTTCATAGGCAAAGAAAACTAACCCTACAAGGTTTCTTGCTACCATTATCAAACCATTTCTTGACAGTTCCCAGAATTTTGGATAGGTAAATGGGTTTGCAATTTAAGGAAATGAGTTACATGGACCAACCTTGTTCTTCTTTGCCTTGATGGAAGACATAGAGAAGTCAATGCCACGGTAAGCATCCAAGGTTCTTTCTTGGGAAGATATGCTTGAGTAGGAGGAATAGAATGGCTTGGATGGTGTCGGGGTGTCCAAGAATGGGATCATGTCGGATATATCTTGACCTTGTCCAGCTAGGATTGGACTTTGAGGAGAGGCTTCAAAAGGTTCATTTTCAGGGATTGGAGAAATTGGCTTGGAAGGTGCGAGGCTTGGGTTGAAACAGTTGGGATTGACTCGGAGGCTTGGCCAAGACTTTGATTGAGAATATTGGAATTGAATTGAGATTTAAGGAGGTTTAAGGATGCCACGACTTCTCTTTTGGCCAACTTTTTCTCAAGAATAGCTGTCAGGGCTTCCTCACTTTCTGGAGTTCCATCAAACACAAGTCCGTTGCAAGCATTTATGATTGAATCTCCCTTTGAGACTTGATTTGGATCTATTTCAACTCCAAACTTTTTGAGACTTTGAATAACCTCAGTGATATTATCAAGATTCCCCCTATCAATTTCAACAGTTGGGGTAGGTTCATTCACAGCCTCAGTCTCAGGAATGGAAGGGAAGGTTTGGATATCTACATCCATAGTTGTCACCTTGGGGTTACTAGATGTCTCTTCAAGTCCACTCCTTTTCTTCATAAACCTAGACTTGAGTTCATCTAGGGCCATTAAAGATTCTTCCTTACTTAGAACATCATCAAGAAACAAGAGAACAGCTTTTTCAGTGTCAGGGTTCCCATCCAACTCAATAGCATCAATTGCTCTCAGGATTTTGGCTAACTGTTGAGGTTGGGTAGAGGGGATATTCTCATCAATGTTCCCCCTTAAAGGTTGCTTCTCTGATGGTTCTTTGAGATTAAGGATAGCTTCAATGGCGTGATGACCCGAGTGGGTGTGGATGACTTGTCCACTCTTGGGTACGAAGTGGATTTTGGAGAAATGGAAGGGGTAGTTATTTTGGTTTTCTTGGCCTTGGGGGCTTTTTTTCTAGTTTTCTTTTCTTTGGCAAAGTTTTAGAAGGAGTGGATAAGGAGGATTGTACCTTGGATCCGGTATTATGCGCTTGGTAAGGATAGTGTCGAGAGGTTGCTTTCCTTTATGCTGTGTTTTTGACAATTTAATAGCTGCCTGGAGTTCTTGAGGATCTACATCAGCATCACCCAGCATGAGTTGTTCCATGGTGTCATCTCTATGGCTATCAAACAGCTCTCTTTCTTCAACATCCTCTCTATGGCTAATCAGACAAGGTTTTATCCTTCATCGGTCATTTGACCATCCTTGCTTTTGCCCTTTTTGCTAGGAGATACCACAGTCTTCTTTAACACCCCTGTTTTCTTGACATTGGTCTTCACTCCCCTTTTTATTCTTTTACTTGTAGCCAATGCAATCAACTCCTTCCAATGTTCAATCTTTATTCTTGTTTCTTCAAGCATCTTCTCTTGGGCTTCTTTGAAACTTTCAAGGCTCATATCTCCAGCTTTCATAGCAATTCCTTTCTTTTGTTTCAATGAAAAGGTTCTTTCATTGAAACACCTTGTTTCTGATAGCTTCACAGTCTTCAGCCACTTCTAGTGTAGAGGAGTTTTGAGCTTAGGGATTAGAACATCAAGAATTCCACTCATAAACCTGAAGTTGTTCATCTTCCCACCTTGTTTTTTGAACTTGAGAGTAGAGGTTGAGACTGCCAGTTGAAAGTTGTGGAGAAGGACAATGCACCAGTTTGAGTCCTTGGTCATCAAGCTCATCATTTGCTTCCATTCATTTGATTCCATTTGATCAAATGAGGATTGCTTGCCATCAATGGCTTTGTTGACCACATCCATCAGGGTTGACTTGAAGATATCATCTTTGTTTTTCACCATTGCTTTGTCTTGAACAGCCTTGAAGTCAGGGACCTTAATACCAAGAAATTTTTCATAAACTGTCTTCAATCTGTTTGACCCTCTATCCCATATATTTTTCACAGCATCTTCTTTGTTTGGGATCCCATAGACCTTACTGACTATTTCTTGAGTAATGGTTATCTTTACATTGTCTATGGTGGCAGTTATTGAGGTGTTCTCTCTGTTTCTGTTGCCCACCAAATAAATCTCTCTGCACAGTTCTTCATAAATTGGAGGTCTAGCTCCCATGAAATCAATTAATTCATTTACCTCAAGAAGTTCTTTGATGAGTATTCCAACTTCAGTCTCATAGAAGTTAGGTTTGATGAAATAACCATGAGCATCTGGGTAAATAGCTTTGGAATCTGCCATTGATGGTTAAAGGAATTAGGGTTGAAGAAATACGATGTTGTATTAGAGAGGGAAAGAGATGAATTTTAAACTGAGGGTTAATGAAATAGGAATTTTGGTGATTGCGAAAGAGAGAGAGAGACAAATGATGAGTGGAACGTGGGTTTTAATGAGCATTGGGGGTTTCAAAGTTAAGTAACTGTTCATATGAACAGTGGTTTTTACCCTTCCCCACGTTGAGACATTAATTCCCACAAAACACAAGAAGAACATTCTCTTTTTCAAGAAGCTTTGCAGGGGAAGAGATGGCAAAGGAAGTGACAATTGTGAGCAATTAACACGATCAAATCACATAAAAGTTGCTTTAACCTAGCCGTGTTGAAAGAAAACTCGACAGTTAAGTCTAGTTTGAATGATGATGGTACATGAGATAGCTAGGTGAAACTTGCCTATAAAACAATGACAATTTCATAGGAAAATTATTCAGATTGTTTTACAAACACAAATGGGTAGATTTTCCTCAAAGTTTAATCCAAAAAATATGGCTCAAACAGCAAAAAGGTTGGTTTTTGGGAATAATTGTGAGGATGATTTGAGGGGGGATGAAATGGAGATAGAGAGAGAGAGTCCTTCAATGTAATTGAAAGTTCAGAGGGAGTGAGAGACAAAGGTAAGAACAAGAGAGTGAGAGAAGATCAGGACTATGGTGTTAAGGAGATAGCTGTCAGAGAGAAAATTGACAGTAGAGAGGGAGATGGAATAAGGCTCTTTGGAAAGACTATCAAGGTTGATCAGGGTGAGACCAGTAAGGGAAAAACTAAGGTGGAGAGGGTTTATACATTGGGGGAATTGGTTAAGCAAGATAGGGCTCAGACAGCTATGGAAAGGAACTTAGCTGTCAAGAAAAAGGTTAAGCACGAGAAGTTGTATACTCACTGTGAGTAGGGATTCACTCTCTCCGGGAGTTGGATTGTTGGAGGGGAGAGGAGATAACTTTGTGGAGTGCATATCTCTCCTTCTTCAACAATCTCATACCTATTCAACCAGGTTATAGGTTGCTTTAGCCCCGCTTTAGAGTTCTGCTTGTGGAGAGAGTGGAGTCAAGTGTTGGTCAACCTTTTGCAGTTGCAGGGAATGGTTCTTTTTCTGGAGATTTTAGCTTTGTGACTCCAATGGAGGGTTTGTTTCAGCCATATGATGCAGTTGAAGAGTGGTGGCCAAGGAGAGCAAGTCCTTCTCTTCAATATTCAGTTACTTCCATTGATCCTTTCTTGGAGAGGCACCCAATATGGTTGCAAAGGTATCAACAGACCTTGCAATCAACTCAGGAGGCTAGGAATGAAGGAATGAGTGCTGGAGGAGGATCTGGAGAGACTGTGACATTTCCAAAGAATGTCTGACAGCTAAGGTGAAGGTTTGAAGAGGAGAGCTGGTTTTGAAGATTGTATGGTTTGGAGGAAGTTTTTGTTGGGTGAATGAAGATGAGAGAGAGAGATTTCATGGGTTGTTGAATGTTTTTGTTGTATGTTTTTGTTGTTGTTTTTGGTTTTCATGGGTTTTGGAAAGATAGCTATCAGTGGATGGCTATCAGGAATGTTTATGAGGAATAGGCTGTCGAGGCAACATTGTGACAAAGATTACCCGATATGTAAGCCTTTTTTTATTTATGAAGAACAACTTTTTATTTTGGCATATTTAACATACCAAGCATGGCTCTTAATATCTCAAACCTCTTTTCATCCATGGCTTTTGTGAGAATATCAGAGACATTATCCTCAGTGCAAACTTTTGCAAGGTTGATATTCCCTTTTTCAACATGATCCCTGATGAAATGATGTCTGACCTCAATATGCTTTGTTTTTGAATGTTGGACAGGATTTTCTGTCATGGCAATAGTACTTGAGTTGTCACAGAAGATGGGAATGTTGGATAATTCAATTCTAAAGTCTTGAAGTTGACTTTTAAGATAGAGAATTTGTGAACAACACAAGCCTGGCAAAGAATATACTCGGCCTTCATTTGTTGAAGTGGCTACTGAGGTTTGCTTTTTGCTTGACCATGAAATGATTCTTGAGCCAATAAACTGGCATCCACCACTTATGGATTTTCTATCTAGATTACATCCAGCATAGTCAGAATCAGTGAATCCAATTAGAGAGAGTGGGGATTCAGTGCCTTTTGCATTCTGGCAGAATTGGATTTCAACTTCAAAGGGTCTTTTGAGTACCAAAACTCAACCCTAAAATCACACCAAAAATCATGGGACTTGTTTAATGCCTTATAAAGAGTTCCCAATTTTTAAAGCTCTCAAGTCCATTTCAAAATCAAGTGTCCACTGCCTTTTGCATTCTGGCAGAATTGGTTTTCAACTTCAAAGGGTCTTTTGAGTACCAAAACTCAACCCTAAAATCACACCAAAAATCATGGGACTTGTTTAATGCCTATTAAAGAGTTCCCAATTTTTACTCTTCAGTTTGAAGTCATTTTGGTCAAAGAAACACACACACACACACACAAATGGTTTTCAAATTAGGAAGACTCGTTTTACGAGGCATTCCGGGTGAACACTAATGTTCTTCCCGGCGTGTAACGTGACCTCCGAACCCAAATCTCTAATCCCGGGCATTTTTCAAAGTTTTGGCCCTTAAAACAAAAATGTCGTGGCGACTCCATTTGATTTCAAAAATCGGGCATCATCACAGATGCTCTCCTCAAGCTTTTTCATGTGATCAACACGCAGTGTGGTCGATGTTAACGCTCGGAAAAACTCACTTAACTCTGTTAACGCCACCCAGATATTGTCAGGCAAGAGACCCCTAAGAGCAATCGGAATAGCCTATCCAGCAAAACGTGGCAATCGTGACTCTTCAAACCCTGCACTTTCCCCTCCTCTACATTGACACAGTTACCAATGTTAGACGCGTAACCATCTGGAAGCCTTAAATCCTTGAGCCATTTCAGGAGGAGGAGCTTCTTTTCCTTTGTAAGCACGTATTGAGCCATCGATCTAACTGGTTTACCATTGACGTATACCAAGTCTAAGGCCGGCCGCTTACAGATTTCCTTAAGGTCCTTTCGAGCTTTTTCGTTGTCTTTAGTTGTTCTCTTGAAATCCATCAACGTGTTAAAAATATTATCGAATACATTCTTCTCAATGTGCATCACCTCAAGGTTATGTCGAATGAGATTTGTTTTCCAGTATGGCAGCTCCCAAAATATACTCCTCTTGATCCAGTTATGGGTAGTCCCAAACCCTTGTATTTTGGTCTTCGAAAACTTTTTCCCCCACCGAGGATCGGGCAATGTAGATACATTCTCATAGACCGTGTCACCACTTAAACGAATCGGGGCCTCATCATGGTCAATCTTGTTCTTTTTAAACGCATTCTTCTGGGTCCTGAATGGGTGTTCCTCCAGAAGAAATTGTCTATGGCAATCGAACCAACATGGTTTTCCAGAGTGCGTGAGCGTGAAAGACTTTGTGTCACTCATACAATACGGACAGGCCAACTTCCCGTGGGTGCTCCAACCCGATAACATCCCATATGCAGGGAAGTCATTAACTGTCCACATCAATGCAGCCTTCATGCTGAAATTTTCTCGCTTGAAAGCATCCCACGTTTCGACCCCATCCTCCCAAAGCTGCTTCAATTCGTCCATCAAAGGTCGGAGATAGACGTCAATGTTCCTCCCAGGGCTGTTTGGGCCGGGGATGAATAACGACAAGAACATGTAGGGATCACTCATGCACAACTAGGGCGGAAGATTGTAGACAGTGGCTATAACCGGCCAACAAGAGTATAACACCAGGATCTTGGGTAAATGGAAGGTGGAGATTGAAAAAATTGGAGGAAAGTTCTGTTTTCTCTTCACTGGTGTTATACTGTTACCTTGTTTTTACTTGTGACCGTATAACACCAGTGAAGAGTAAAACAGACACTGACAAGAACATGGCTGTGATGTTTGAGATCCTTAGAGAGAAAGGACAGTGAAACTGGAAAAACTCTTATTAAACAGAAAATCCTTTGCTCAAACAGTAGAGAACTTATTTGCTCTATCTTTCTTGATCAAAGATGGACGGATTTTGATAGATGTGGGTGAGAAAGACTCTCATCTTATTTATATTTTAAGATGTTAACCACCAACCACAATACCCTAAGGTGCATCTAGGGTTCCAGGATTGATATCAG
>JAFEMH010004290.1:110000-202500 GCA_022495995.1 Adenophora triphylla var. japonica | reverse complement strand
TAGTGTATATATAGGGTATACTCCCTCCGTCCCGGAGAACTTTACCCCTTTACTATTGAGAACGGAAAATAAGAAATAATGTTATTAAAGTATGTGTTGTGAGTGGGAGGAGAGAGAATGAGTGGAGAGAATAGTAAATTTGAAAAGTGTTGTGAGTGGGAGGAGAGAGAATGAGTGGAGAGAATAGTAAATTTTTTTTCCTTTTTAGGAAAGTGGGACTTTAAAGTGGGACGTCCAAAATAGTAAAAGGGGTAATGTTTTATGGGACAGAGGGAGAATGGTTTAGGGTTTAGAATTTATTTATTTTTTCAAAAATAATATTTATTGACTCATATTTATTTTTTTGAGAGTAGTTTAAAATAACTTTCATATTTTATATAAATAAAAATAATGATATTTATTAAATTAAAATTAATAAATATTTATTATTTATTTATTTTTTCAAAAATATCATAAATATTTATGATATTTTAATGTTTTTTAGTTTGTTATTTTGTTAATTAGTTCTAAAAATAAACAAAAATTACATTTTATTATCAGCAACGGAATATTTCCGTCGCTGAAAAATAAAAAAATATTAAATTATCAGCGGCGGAAATATTCCGTCGGTGTTTAATTAAAAAAAAACATTTAATTTCACCGTCGGAATATTTCCGACGCTGATAAATTAAAAAAAATTAATTATTCAGCGGCGGAAATATTCCGTCGGTGTAATATTTCAAAAAAAAAATATTTTAATTTCACCGTCGGAATATTTCCGACGCTGATAAATAAAAAAATAAAAAAATGATATATTTTCACCGGCGGAATAATTCCGTCGCTGATAAAGATTTAGCGGTGGAATATTCCGTCGGTAAATCAACCGCGAAAGTAGTGGCGGTAATTAAACGAATATTTGAGGAATATTAGTTTTAGCGGCGAAATTTAGAGGCGGAATTAAATTCCGTCGCTAAATTTGACGCCAAAAGAATTTCGACGCTAAAGCTTATATTCCGCCGCTCTTTAGCGACGGAATGAGTCCGTCGCTGATAATTCCGTCGCTAAAACACCTGTTTCTGGTAGTGCACCTCCTTCTGACCGCGGAGCTCATCCCGTGTACCATTTACTTTCTCCAAAGACTTATTGGCCGCATCAAGCTGACCGTAAAAGTGCTTCAGATCGGCCTCCTTCTGGACCAGAGACTCCGCCGCAGACTTAGCCTTCTCCTCTGCCTTCCTCAAAGCCTTGGACCTGTCCGCCAAGGCCTTTGACTGGTCATCCAAAGCCTTGGCCTGCTCGTCAGATATCTCCCTGAGCCTAATGGCCTTATTAGCGAGCTGCAAATAAGAGAAAGTCTCGATCAGCGATCAAGCAGTCATCAAGAAAGGAAAGGTACAGAAAAAGAAAAAAGAAAAAGTTTACCTCAGTAGCCAGTAAACCAATGTCGCCAGTCAGAGCGAAGGCATTCTCCTTGGCCCCAACATTTTTATAGAAATTGGGGGCGTAGAGCCTGTTTAAAAGGCCAAGCCCTACTATGGATTGAAACCTTCAACGGGAATACAAATCGACCCCCTTGACCGGAGGCACATCCTCAAGCTTGTTCTTCAGGCCCCACGCAGTTTCACGTGTGCCTACGGGCAAGAGGGGGTAGGAGAGTGCACAAACAGTGGCCCTTTGGCCGAGGAGTTGGAAGTTTGGGGAGGAACCACATCAGACCGTTGTGTCCTTTGTTGCTTATCCCTACCCGCACCTTCAGCCTCGGGGGCAGACCTCTTCCTAGTGCGATCAGAATGGCCGGTGGAGATAGTGCGTTCAGGAGCAGAACTGGGGCCATGGCTAGATGGCGGTGGTGGACCTTTGGGGGGGGGAAGATCCTTGGCCGCAGGAATTCCCTTAGCACCGGCCAGTAGGGGGCCAAAAATTTTGTCAACTACGGGCAGAGAGACCCCAACAACAGCAACCTTATTCAAGGCCTTTTATCTAGCCTTCTCCTCCTGGGCCACTTAGCGCGCCTTGCCGCCTTGATTTGTTGAGTGTTTAGCTTGGGGACCATATCTGGATATGCTGGATCTGTGTCCAAAGAAAAATAGCAAATGGTTAGACCGCAGTTCAGAAAAAATCAAAAAGAAAAGGAAAACAATTCATATCACAACGGATTTAGAGACCAATCCAAGCGGGAGGCTCGCAGACCGCACCCATCATGCACGTCTTGCAGTTTGACTCGAAATCGAAAAATTTGTGAACCCTCCAGTCGGGGTCAAGAAGTTGGGGCCCAATAGCCACCCTGGGGGCATAGTAGCTACCCTCCCTCTGAGGTGCCACCCCCGAAAAAATCAAGAAGGGCTCATTGTTGATGATCGCGCCCACGTCAAAAATTGGCTGCATCCTCTCGGTCACGAACTGGGCTAGGTGGATAGCAATGGCAACTTATAAGGCCTCAGATTCGGACGGGCTGGGGTAGGAGCTGGTAGAAAGCCTAAGGGGGATGGCACCCTCCGGCCTTGAAAAATTCAACCCAAACCTATTCTCAATGACCAGAATATTCTTCTGGTTCCATTGGTCAAATTTATTGGTGGGGGAAGAAAAAGTGCGGGCAGAGTTGTTCTTGGTTTACAGGCCGAGATTGTCATTGTTAATTTGGTTGGAATAGAAAGAATATAACCCAGAAAGGGAAGGCTCAAAACCTAAAACCCTACACACCACTATAAAAGAGACAAGAGCTTGAATTGTGTTTGGGGTTAGGTGCATAGGAAGGCAACGGTTAAAGTCAAGGAATTTGGCAATGAAGGGGTCAAGGGGAAGTCTTAGTCCGTTCTCAAACTGGACCCCGTAAAAAATGCAGGATTTATTGTCCCCGCGGATATCGGCCATCGTCTCCGGCTTCAATTTACCCTTCACCTCCACTTCTTGAAGCTCGCGGACACGAAAGGAATTGGGATCAACACCATAAGTGGTGTATAACTCCGTCTCCCATTCCGGCCCGGGCACATTCTTCTTCTTCCTCTGGCCATGCCCGGAGGTCGAAGCCCCGACATGGCTCTTGCCTCGGGCATCAGCATCCTCCTCACGATCATCCACCTCGGTCTCCGAGCTATCAGAGCCAAAGAGACCGGTAGATGATCCTCGTGTTGGCTCCGCCTCAACTCCATCCACCTTCATGCTTGCGGACTCATCATCACTACTGCTTAAATCCACCATCAATTCAGGCTAGGCCTCAGTTTGGAGGTTTGGGTAGATGGTGTTCAAGGGTTCCACATCCAATGGGTGGTTCAAATCGTCTGCGGGCACATCACCGGCTGGGTTCGTCTCGTTAGGGTCCATTAAATCAACTTTTTCCCAATCGATTATCACACCAGGACGAACAATGGCTCTCTTCACCAGTTCAACAGCTCTATCTGCGGGCTCGCGATCATGGTGAAACCTGTTCAAAACCCCATAACAAAATTTCTTAAATGGCGTGTATCACCCAACACCACCATATCACCGTTCATAACCAGCCTTTTCTTGGCCTCCTAAAGCAGGGGTGGAACCCAATTTCCCCAGTCATAATAGACCGAGAAATAGGTAAAGGCATCTAAGGATAACCTAATCCCATAGTGGGCCACTTTCCTATAGATACCCCCTATTTCTTGCAAACGGCGAGGGTATCAGGAGTCATTCTATTACCTAGAGGTCGTTTCATCCTATAAGTCATCCAAAGAATAGAAGAAGTAAAGAGGGAGAAGGAAATGAAAACAAGTAACACTTACGAAGAGGGATGAAGGAAAAAAATTCTTAAGGAACTTGAAGGCAAAGTTTTCTCTCTCTAAAGCAATTCGAAGGTCTGAAGGTGATAAAAGGATTTGTAGGAGGAAGGGTTTGGTATGTATAGGCCTACCTATATGGGTCGACCCATATTAAATATCCCACAAACTGCTCCCCTCGAATCACGAACCGGCGCCATTGTTTTAAATTTCGAATTATTGGTGTTGGGCATTTATGGCGCCTCTTGACATTCAGACACATACCCTTCGTACCTGACATGCGCTGGCGCTTTAACAATCAAGGGGCCCACTCGAATCGGGAGGCAGACCAATGCTTCTACCAACTTCCACCAAACTCCCCCCACGTGCTACTCACATGTGCCAAACGTAAGGGAGTCCAAGCAAAGACCAGCAAAAAAACACAACACTTGTGGCCGTATCAGCGATCTGACCACCGACCGAGCTTAGCATAATTAGCTCCTCGCTCAGACCATGATTGGATCCTCGCTCAAATCTAGGGGCCACTGATGAGCCCGGATATAATGGACCGGGCCCAAAGCTCGATCTGGCCCAAAGGCCCAATATGACACGGCATATCATAGACCGCCATCTCCTAAAGACCGTCGGAGTCAAGACCGCGGATAGCCAGAGCATTAGAGTCAAGACCGCGGGCAGCTATACCAGCAATAATGTGATCGCGCCAATCGTGACCGCGGTTCCAATTACCGTGCCAACAATGTTGACCGTGCTAATAATGTTGACCGTGCCCAATGAATATTGTCCGCGGGCTCAAACCAGACTCCCGGTTATCTCACTAGAATCTCGGTTAAAGCCAAAGCTTGTAGAGCAAGATTCCAGACTGGCTCTGACACCAATAAGTCGACTTGTACCCGTCACATTGAATGTTGCCTAAGGCGCCAACTATGCCATTAATGCGCCGCGCCAACTATCCTCTGTACACGTCCCTGTCCACATCAGCGACATCCCTCTACAGTGAATCTTATTTTACTGACATACCCAACCAGATGCGGACACGTGTCCTAGGTCAAAGACAAAGATATCCTTAGGGCTGACGTCAGCGAGCAGCTCCCATTTACTATGTATATCAACCTTTGTCCCCATGGACAAGGTAAGTGCAAAATCATATTTGTAAGTCACATTGTCTTAACCCTAAACACACAAACAGCAAGACATTCCAACGTCTTTTCTCAGATATCTTACTCTCACACCCGAGGGCCTGAGCTGGATTAACATCCGACTTTGTCCTTAACGGTGCTTATTCTCTTTGTTATGTTTTAGATATCAATCAATTATCAAGCCACATATCCTAAACCATTCAGAAATCCAAAAGTATGTGGCCATGGGATTATAATTCTTTGTCATTGTAGTTTCCTTTGCTCTTGTTCTTTTACTCAGCAAGTCAATTCCATTTTCTTTTTCATCGTTTATATAGAGGAAATGGCTTTAGTCATTTGATAAAGCAGGGCCATGATTGATATTCTTCATTTGATAAAGCAGGGCCATGATTGAGATCGTCATTTGATAAAGCAGGGCCATGATTGTGATTCGTTTGTTCGACACGTTTGTTTGTCCAATAATTCATATTGGCCAAAGATGTGTGGACACAGATGTTAGCCAAATCTGCTAGGCTTTGGTTTCTCTAAACTAGTTAAACTCTCGAAATGGGAAGTAAGCTGAAAGAAGAATAGACATGATTCACGAGCCGAACGAATCTCTAAAATACTATTAATGAAGCACCTAAAAATTCTTTAGAGGTGGTGTTATCATGAAAATAGTTTATCGGGGGTGGCAAAGCTATATGATTCGGGTGGATGTCCCTCGGGTTCGATATATTGTAAGACCTACAAAATAAGAGAAAGTTAGGGGTAGGGGGTCTTTCCCCCCAAAACCCTCCGGGGCGTGAGAATCATCGGTCCAATCTATGGCAAGAATATAGAGATTATCACAAGACATTTCTAGAGAGAGAGAAGAAAGAGAGAGAGTCCTTACATTGTAAATGGTGGGAGGGAGTATATATAGCCAAGTAGTGGAGAGTCATTATCAAGCTACTTTACACGTGTCACACCGTGATGGGTGGGATACCAAGTAGGAGGTTTCGTCTGGATAAGATCAAGATAAGAAACTAGACAGGTGGCATGGTCCTTGCTTGGAGATATAAACATGTCATGAGAAACGAGATGCGAGATTCGAGAACCAGGATGCTAGAGGCGAGAAACGAGATACAAGATGCGAAAATCATGCCCACTATTGACGAGATGCGAGAACCAAGCCCCCGACGAGATCCTCATGAAATAGGGGTCTATAAGTAATTCTAGATGGATCATATTCGGGCTTAAGCCGGGTATATATTTGTGGGTCATTCTTCATTTATTTGGGCTCAATAATTTCATTATGGGCACATCAAGAGGAAAGAGCTTTATTCTTTTTCCAAATATGACAAAAATGTCCATTCATCACTATAATTAACTTTTTTCATTTTTAAAATCCAACACCTTAATATGAATGCATCTAAAAGAACCAACTGAAATGGCTATTTTCTCTGAAGCTCACTCAAAGCTTCTTCAGACTGGGAAGACCAAATTAAGATACTATGTGTACTGCACAAGGCCTGCTTCTTTCTTCCTAGGTAAAACTTTTTCTTCTCCTTCTTCGATCGTTATGGTACTTTGAAATGTTCAAAATCATTTTTATTAATTCTATTAATTAAAGACTTGGCAATTCAGCATAGATAGATTGATAGTACATAATAACACTGAAATTGATCGGTACCTTTTTTCGTAGTTTTGATTTTCGCTCACAGCTTTGTGAAGTATGCGGTGGTCAGCATATTGGTCACGTATCTTACTTCTCGATCGGAGACGGATGATCTTCTATCAGCCGCTATAATCACAAATGTGCTAGAAGGGTTAGCTTCAGTACTTATGATTGTGGTCGCTCATGTTGCGGATACTCTCCTAGGTCAAGTAAAAATGACCATTATCACATCTCTATCTTATGTAGTTGTGAGTACCTTTCCTAGTCATCTCTAATGGTAATAAGTTAAAAAAATTATCAGATTTGAGAATTTATGTTTGACGTTTGCCGACGGGATTTGTCATTTGGCAACGATATATCCGTCGGAAAATCGTCGGCAATTACTTACCACTTTTTGCTGCCATTTACCGACGGTTTATTCCGTCAAAAAAAGTACAGTTACCGACAGAGTTGCTTTATTACCGACAGTTACGCCAAAATTAATTTTTCTAGTAGTGTCAATGGTATTCTTATCACCCTATCTATCATCCTTAACTTTTAGACAAGCCGTAACTTGACAGTATAGTATGCCTCTAAAATTTAGACACAGAGATCGAATTTAAAGTTATAAATTATAATTAACCATATATATGATCTGGTTGTAGGGCTTATTATTGTTGTGGGTTCTGAATAAGACTGATAAAGTTGGCTACGGGGTGTTCATGGTGGTGGTGGTCCTAATAGCTCTAGGACAAGTGGGACGAGAGCCCACTTTAAAATCTTCATTTTCTGATCAACTGAGAGATGACTACAACACATCTTTAGATCAATCCCAAATGAGCGATAAGGAACAGTTAGAAGGACGCACAACTTTTCTGTGGCGCAGTTTTCGCTTTGTAGGCGCAGCTGCGGCTACATTGATAGTATCCTTCATTGTTACTTCTTGGGGGCTTCTATTTGGGATATCATCAGCAGTCATGGGAGCCGGATTTTTCATATTTTTATCTGGCTCCAGATTCTACCATCGTAGGGGACTAACTGAAAGCCCGCTCACCAAAGTTTTCCAGGTATTCATTGCTGCAATTAGGAAACGGGGCTTTCCAAGCTCTGCTGATCCAAATGATTATTACAAGAATGATTTTGACGAATGTCCATTAATGCCTGATATTCCATTCTTAAGGTGCTCTCTCTCTCTCTCTCTCTCTCTCTCTCTCTCTCTCTCTCTCTCTCTCTCTCTCTCACTCACGAATTTTGAAGATCTTATGAGAATCTTGTTAACTATTCATAAAATATGTGTGATGGAATTAACTATACATAAACCCTAGAATGATGCGAAATATTTATTCTAAGACAATCATGCTTTAAGTTATCAAAGATTATGGAACGATAGACAAACCTGAATCCATAGCAATATTTGGAGAATATTTGATGAAGACTTGATGAACGATTATTGTCTTCCAATTGATCCTTAGGGTTCTTAGAATTCAGATGACAATGGGAATCAAGAGAATAAAACCTAGGTAGGTCAATTGGGGATCATAACCCTATATTTATAATGACCTAGTATGTTAGCCAGCCCATCATAGATTAACAACTAGGCCCCTAAGGTATCTACACATATTAATTGTAGATCTCATACTTATAAAAGATGACTTGGGCCCCCTTTAACTTTAGTAGATCACTTTATTAGGCCCAAGTACTTTAATATTTAATGTGACATATACAATTACTTATAGTGCACATACGTCTATGTGCCCAAATACTTTATTTATTATACTAGTATATGTAAAGTCCATAAAATATTCCAACAATCTCCCAGTTGGACTTACATATGTACATAGTATAATATCTTAGTTTAATTGCATATCACATTATAAACCTTAACAGCAATGCTTTACCAAATTGTGTCATCTTAAACCAATCCGGTCCATTAGTCAAATCAACATAAGGATCAAAGAGGTTTTCGTCACTATTAGCGCAACTAGACCCATCAGTGGTCACATATATTGACTCAACTAAATGACATGGATCAAGTATGGATGTGTAGCATGGAATAACATGTAATGTGATCTTCACATGTCTATTCTCAACTGGTCCAACCTTATTTTGAGATCAACCAAATATTCAGAGTGCAAAATAACTTTATTAACCAAAACTGAAAAACCAAATATACTTATAACAATAAATGTAAGAGCAAAATACAAAACTCCCACTCAATCTAATCATACTCTAGTGATACAACACCCATACAAGCAGGGTGCTCGTGAAAAACCTTCGGTGTTACACCCTTAGTAAGCGGATCCGCGACCATGGAGTTAGTCCCAATATGCTCAATACAAATCTGTCCACTCTGAATCTGTTCCTTAACAACAAGATACTTAATGTCTATGTGCTTAGACTTAGACGAGCTCTTGTTGTTATTAGAATACATAACTGCCGACTTATTATCACAAAATAACTTTAATGGCCTATCAACGCCACCTAATATGCACAGCCCAGTGATAAAATTTCGTAACCAAATTGCGTGATTTGATGCCTCATAACACGCCACAAACTCTGTCTCCATCGTAGAAGTAGCAACAAGCGTCTGCTTAACACTCTTCCAAGAAACTGCTCCTCCACAAAGTAGATAAACGTAGCCCGAAGTAGACTTACGACTATCTTGGCATCCCGCAAAGTCGAAATCCGAATACCTAATGATCTCAAGTCTATCTGACTTTCTGTAAGTGAGCATATAATCATTTGTTCTCTGTAAATAACGCATGACCCTATTGGCTGCTATTCAATGATCCTTTCCAGGATTGATAAGGTATCTGCCTAAAACACCAACTATGAATGCTAGGTCTGGGCGAGTGCAAACCTGAGCATACAACAAGCTCCCTATAGCCGAAGCATAAGGGATGCTATTCATTTCCCTAGATTCAATCTCATTCTTGGGGCACTGAGCAAGATTGAATTTGTCACCTTTAGCCACTGGGGTGTCACCCATTTTACAATCCTGCATGCCAAATCTCTTAAGTACCTTATCGATGTAACTCTTTTGTGACAATCCAAGAATACCTTGAGAACGATCTCTGTGTATTTGAATTCTTAATACAAAAGATGCATCTCCCAGATCTTTCATCTCAAATTTCTTTGAGAGAAATCTCTTAGTTTCATGCAGTAAGTCCGTATCATTTGTGGCTAGTAGGATAACATCCACATATAAAACCAGAAAAATATATTTACTCCCACTGAACTTGTGGTAGACACAATCATCAACTGTATTTGTCGTGAAACCAAATGACAATATAACTTGATAAAATTTGTAATACCACTGACGGGATGCTTGTTTGAGTCCATAGATGGATTTCTTGAGTTTGCATACCATATCCTTTGAATCTTTTGAAACCAAGGTTTCTGCTTGCACCATATAAATTGTTTCTTCAATGTCTCCATTAAGAAATGCAGTCTTAACATCCATCTAATGTAACTCTAGGTCATAATGTGCCACTAATGCCATAATGATTCTAAAAGAGTCTTTCGAAGAAACCGGAGAGAAAGTCTCTTTATAATCTATTCCTTCTTTCTGAGTAAATCCCTTAGCGACAAGACGTGCCTTATGTCTTTCCGAATTGCCCTGTGAATCCCTTTTGGTTTTAAATATCTATTTGCAACCAATAGGTTTTACTCCTTCTGGCAATGGGACAAGATCCCATACATCATTGTCTTTCATTGATTTAATCTCATCATCCATAGCGTCTATCCACTTTTTAGAGTTAGAACTACCAATGGCCTCATGAAAGTTGATTGGATCATCTTCCAATTGACCAATGTCTACCTCTTGTTCATTTAGAAATACCAAGTAATCATCTGAAATGGCACTTCATCTCTCTCTAGTGGATCTTCTTAAAGGCACTTGTTCTTGAGGTTGTTGAGCTTGTTCCTCATGGACAACTAGAGGGATATTGACAATGTATTCTTGATCCAAATTTTGTTCTTGAACCACATCAGGATTGAGATCCAAATCATGGTCAAGGACAATTGTAGGAAGAGGAATGGTAACGGGAACCTCTTCAAAGACAAAATCATCTCTAACTTGTCCCCCCACAAGCTCAACATCCTCAAAGAATTGAGCATTTCCCGTGTCAAAAAAGTTTCTGGATTTGGGATCGTAAAACTTAAAGCCCCTTGACCTTTCAGAGTAACCAACAAAGTAACTCCTAACAGTCCTTGAGTCCAACTTCTTTTCATTAGGCATGTAAGGCCTAGCCTCAGCCGGACATCCCCAGATTTGTAAATGCCTTAATACAGGTTTCTTGCCTGTCCATAGTACATAAGGGGTTTTGTTAGCAGCCTTTGTGGGTACCCTATTAAGGAGATAAACTGCAGTCTTTAATGCCTCTCCCCAGAGTGAGTCTGGTAAAGTAGTATGACTAACCATACTTCTCACTATTTCCTGTAAAGTTCGATTTCGTCTTTCAGCTACACCATTCATGTTAGGTTTGCCTGGCATGGTGTACTGAGGGATGATACCGCACTCCTCTAGGTATTTAGCAAAAATCCCAGGACATTGTTCACCTGATCCGTCATTTCTGCCATAGTATTCACCACCACGGTCAGATTTGACTTTCTTTATTGTTTTGCCATGTTGATTTTCAACCTCGGCCTTAAACTTTTTGAACATATCCAATGCCTGTGACATTTTATGGATCAAATATAGATAACCATAACGAGAGTAATCATCTATGAATGTAATGAAATATTCTTGACCATTCCACGAGGGTGTAGGAAATGGTCCACATATATCCGTATGAATTAATTCCAAAATATTCTTAGCTCTCTCAGCTTTTAATTTGCTTTTGTCTATTTGCTTTCCCTTAATACACTCAACACATATTTCATAATCTGATTTGTCAAGTGTTTCAATAATTCCGTCTGACACAAGCCTTTGCATTCTCTGTTTTGATATATTTCATAATCGCTTGTGCCATAATGACATGGAATTATTGTTAGTAAATTTGCGTTTAGTACCACGTGTTTCCACATGCAGGTTTTCATGATATGAAGCAACAGTATCCAACATATAAAGATTATCATAAACCGACAAAGTACTAGATCCAATAAACTTAGAATTATACGAGAAACGACATTCACCATTTGCAAATGAACAAGTAAATCCTTCTTTGTCCAAAACTGAAATGGAAACCAAATTCCGTTTAAAAGACGGTACCACATGTGTCTCATACAAATCTAAATAAAATACAGACTTTAATAATAATCTAAAAGTTCCGATTGCTTCAACTTCAATAAAATTTCCGTTCCCCACATAGATGAATCTTTCAGCATCACTTGGCTTTCAGTAGTTCAGGCAACCCTGCATAGACACACTAATGTGAGTAGAAGAACCAGAATCTAACCACCAAGTATGTCTAGGCACTGAAACCAAATTAACCTTAGAACAAACAAAAGCAAGAGATATACCTTTCTTTACACGCCATGCGTGGTATTTAGGGCAATCTCTCTTCATATGATCCATTTCCTTACAGAAAAAGTTAACCTGGATCCTTATCTTGTCCCTTGGACGTTGACGTTGCTAAATCCATAGCTTGTCCCTTTGATACTTTATATTGCTTTTTCTTTGGCTCATTGACCGCAGTTTCTTTAGCCTTCCTTTTCTTGTTATAGCCCGAAGAGGAAGCCGCAAAGTGAGCACTCTCAGTCTTTTCAGACTTTAACCTTGATTCCTCTTGCACACACAATGAAATGAACTCATTAAGAGTCCACTTTTCCTTCTGGCAATTGAATGTTACTTGAAATTGCCCAAACTGTGGTGGAAGAGAGATCATAACCATATGAACAAGCATGTCATCCGACAGCTCGAACTTGAGAGCCTTAAGTTTAGATGCCAAATTGGCCATCTCCATAATGTACTCACGCGCGTTCCCTTTACCTTTATACCTCATGGCAACAAGATTACGCAAAAGCGTGCTTGTTTCTGCCCTTTCATTCTTAGCAAAACGCTTTTCAAGCTTTGTAAGGAATGTCATTGCAACTTTCTCATCATCTATATCGCCTCTGAATGATTATGGGATGCTTTTCTTCATGATCATAAGACACATGCGATTTGAGAGTTCCCACTTTTCCATATCCTTCTTAGCTTGAGATGTACTCGTGCTAGTCAGGTCAGCAGGTTTTGGCTCCCTGAGTGCAAGGTCTAGATCCATAACTCCCAGAACAATCAGCACATTTTCTTTACAGCTCTTAAAATTCATCCCATTTAGCATGGGAATCGAGTTGATGTTAGCAGATACATTAGAAGCTGATGAAGTAACTGAATAGAGAACAAAAAAATAAAACAAATAAGCTCACATATAACTTTAAGCAGATAAATGTTTGAAATTAAAATAATCCCATTACAAGAAAATCGACGCAACATTAATTTTAATCTTTGGATAGAAAATTAACTTGCAAGTGATTTTCTTGAAGTAGAAATCAAATATTAACAGTAAAATCCTGTCAAATACCAAGCCTTTCTTTGGACCGACTCAATATTCACATGGACACTTAATAAATGTTACATATTTATCTCCACAAACGAATTTGAATTTCTGCCAAATAATAGCCTTCCTTAGGGCCGACCATTACCCGCATGAAGAACAAACACGCTAAAAAAAAACTTCAAATAATAATGTATTTTAAATTAAAAAAATTTCATAGGAGAGGTTACTTTGGTAACATGCTACGTAAATTTAATAGCATAAAATACAAGATGTGTTCGAAGTAATTTCAAACATGGGCATAAATTAAACATTATTATTGAAATTTAAAATTATTAAGTTCATAATAATAATTTCAATAAATAATGTTTACTTAATCCAAATAACACATAATTATTACAAACCAAAAAACAAAACACAATACATATGGCATAAACACATGAGGCCATTCTGAATCCCTTCCCTCGGCCTGGCTCGACGTTAAAGGGAAAAGATGAAGCAAAATTCAAGAAATCAAAAGAAAGAGTTTTAGTTTCTTCTTTTCGAGTCAATTGAGGAAAGAAATCATTAATCAAAATCAAAATCTGCAAAAATCCCGGAGTCGGTCTCTGGAGAAACGCGTTTCTCCATAACTTATGGAGAAACGTGTTCTGGATATCCAGAAGCTTTGGGATGGATATCCAGAAAAAAATATTTGGGGCCAGGGCCAAATTCTAAATTTCTGGATATCACTTTCATAAGGTTCTGGATATCCAGAACATTGAATATTGATATCGAGAAGCCTTGGGACGGATATCCAGAAAAAAAGATTTGAAGCCAAATCCAAGGCCAAGACCAAATTTATGATTCTGGATATCACTTTCATAAGGTTCTGGATATCCAGAACATTGAATAGTGATATTCAGAAGCTTTGGAATGGATATCCAGAAAAAAAGATTTGGGGCAAAGGCCAAAGCCAAAGCCAAATTTCTGATTCTGGATATCACTTTCATAAGGTTCTGGATATCCAGAAGCCTTGGGACGGATATCCAGAAACTTACAAAATGATATCCAGAAATTAGGGATTTTGTTTAAAGAATCACTGAAACAGGGCCGGACAGAAATTGGTAGGGCAGAGTCTGTAACGGGGAAGCAATTGAGGATTGGATTAGGTTTTTTGTGTAGATAGAAAAGGATGGGGACTGTGATTGGCGTTTTTTGGAGACTGTGGTGGTGAACGGTGATGGGCTCTAGAATGGGGAAACAGCTTAGACGGTTGGAGAGAGGAGGAGAGACGGTGAGGAAACAATTGTTGTTGGAGGTAGAGGACGGTGGTATGTGATGGAGGTTGGGCTTAAGTCACCGGCGAATGAGTTTAGATCGGAGAAGACGATTGTTGTTTGATTGAGGAGGCGATTTTGGGAGAGAGTAGATCGGTGGTCAAGGTTGAGAGGAATTGGAGGTCGCCGGTTTGATTTTGAGGGAGAGTGAAGGTGAGGAACCGTGAGGGAGGGTTTATTCCGGCCAATTGGAGGGAGCGGGCTAGGTGAAGAAGACGACCGGGGCGGCAACAATGGTAATTGCATTTAGAGAGAGAGAGGAGAGAGAGGGTGAACTTTGCGGATAGAGAGAGATAGGGAGTGTTAGAGAGAAAAACACGTTTCTCCATAAATTATGGAGAAACGCGTTTCTCAGCAGATTTTAGCCAAATCCCGTCACTGCTCCGACCATCCCCAGAAAAACTCAAATTTCCGATTCGATAACCGTTGGATCGAGCTCAAACTTTTAGGGATTGTTCGCAACACCTGGGCGCTTAAATTCAACGGTTGGATCGAGCAAAATATTCCTGGAGAAGGAGCTATGATCTTCGCAGTCAGACAGACGAAAAATCTCTAGGGTTTTCTTTTCTGGATTAAGGGTGTAATTTAATGTTTAGTCATTCAAGAATATCCACAACACCCTCCGGCAATACTCGAAAACACGAAGTAGAAAGAAACAACATAATCAATTTTGTTCAGCCAAATTAAATCATAAACATCATAATCAATTCGATCCAAATAATCCCAACAACAAAGCAAGATTACGGCTCTGATACCACTTGATGGAATTAACTATACATAAACCCTAGAATGATGCGGAATATTTATTCTAGGACAATCATGCTTTAAGTTATCAAAGATTATGGAACGATAGACAAACCTGAATCCATAGCAATATTTGGAGAATACTTGATGAAGACTTGATGAACGATTATTGTCTTCCAATTGATCCTTAGGGTTCTTAGAATTCAGATGACAATGGGAATCAAGAGAATAAAACCTAGGTAGGTCAATTGGGGACCATAACCCTATATTTATAATGACCTAGTATGTTAGCCAGCCCATCATAGATTAACAACTAGGCCCCTTAGGTATCTACACATATTAACTGTAGATCCCATACTTATAAAAGATGACTTGGGCCCCCTTTAACTTTAGTAGATCACTTTATTAGGCCCAAATACTTTAATATTTAATGTGACATACTCCCTCCGTCCCAATAGTAGCTTCCCATTTTGCCATTTAGGGTGTCCCGTTAATAGCTTCCACTTTCCTTTTTTGGCAAAGGAATCTTTACTATTCCCTCCACTCATTCTCTCTCCTACATTATTTTAATACTCACCACCATTATAATTTACTATTCTCTCCACTCATTCTCTCTCCTATTTTCAAATTACACTCACAACATTTTTTCTTCCCCCCATTTTCTTAATTTGCGTGCTTGACAAAAAATGGGAAGCAATTGTTGGGACGGAGGGAGTATACAATTACTTATAGTGCACATACGTCTATGTCCTCAAAGACTTTATTTATTATACTAGTATATGTAAAGTCCATAAAATATTCCAACAATGTGAAGTCTCATTTCTAAGAAATATTAATGCTCCCTTCCTAAAGTAAACAATTTTGGACCGAGGGAGTATAATTTTAGCGCTATTCTAAAAATGCACAAGAAATTACAATTATTTTTTTTAATTGTTTGATTTGTAAAATGTGATATACTGCCTCCTTCCCAGTACAATGAGGCTAATGCTGAACTTGATTACACTTTGGTCAGTTATTTAAAAAATGATTATTATCCTAGTGAAAATCTGAAAATTATTGTTGAAAGTATTATCAATGATAAAATAAAAGAAAAATTAAATTTTCATTAGCATCATTATTTTTTATTTGAATTATTGGTAAAAGTGTAATGTCTCACTTGTGATGGAATAAATGGCAGGTGGCTAGACAAAGCTGCACTTGTTTCAACAACAACCTTAAGTCTGGAACAGCAAGAAAATATGTGGAAGCTATGCACAGTTACACAAGTGAAGGACGTAAAACGTCTGCTAAGAATGTCGCCAATGTGGGGGAGTTTCTTAGTCTATTCTCTTGTATCCGCTGCTGGGAGTGCATTCTTTTTCGAGCAAAGCAGCAAGCTGAACGACCAAATATTTATTGGCTCTGACATCGTAGTCCCTCTTACTTTTTTCTATTTTATACAGAAATTTTCAAGTGCCCTAATCTCGACCATGTACGAGCTTATAATCCCTAAGAGTTGGTCCAAGGAAAAAAAGTATAAAGCAACAAGATTGAGGATGGGAGTTGGGATGGTATGTTCTTTTTTATGCTGTGTTGTGGCTTGGCAAGTGGAGACTCAAAGGTTAAAAAAACTTGCTAAGTACACTGACAAAGAATTAAAACATAAAAATACGAACATGAGTATATTTATCTTAGCGCCACAATTCTGTCTACTTGAATTGATGGAAGGACTTGTAGAAGATGGCCTTTATTGTTTTTATCACTATCAAGTTGTTGAGTCTATGAGGAGTTATGGGCCATCTTTCAATGAGTTTGTGCTTGGTATCGGCAAGTTCATCAGCATATTATTTATGCTCGTTTTTAGCAGTTGGTTCGGTGAAACCATTGATGAAAGCAAGGTGAATAACTATTATGGAATTCTTGCGCTAGCTAGCCTCGGAAATATTTTCATCTTCAGCTTTGTCTCAAAGTATACTCCCTCCGTCCCACGTGAATGCAAACTGAAAGGCCCTTTGATGATATGCAGATGATCAGACAGCTATGGTTTGGCTTAGCTGTTAGATGATAGTTTAATTGTGCAGCGGAATAAGAGAGGCTTGAAATAATGATAGGACAAGGAACACAAAGAAATAATGCAAGTGTGTGAATGTGATTGCAAAAATGTAATAACACAGAGAATTTAAAGTGGTTCAGAGTTCACTCCTCCTACATCCACCCCCACTGTCAATCTTGACAAGTGAGATCAATTTTATTATAATCTTTAATCAACAAAAATTACAAATGATTGATTCAGGCAAGTTCCTTGAACTTCCTCTTCCTAATTAGTACAGTCAACTAGGGATACACTTAAAGTACAGTCTTAAGTGTTTTTACAACTTGAAGTACAGTCTCAAGATTTTACAAAACAAATAATACACTCAAAGTACAGTCTTGAGTGTTTACAAACTAATTCTACACCTAAAGTACAGTCTTAGGATTTTGGAATTTGTGAATTAACACACTAAGGGGTGTTTTGTTGTTGAGGCAAAGATTTTGGGGTGAGGGTTTTGGTTTGGAACAGGGTTTAAAGGGTAGGGATTGGTGAGTGTGTGTGTGAATTACAGGAGGTGTGTGTGGGTGTAAGGGAATGGTTTTGGACTGTGAAAAAGAGTATTTTTCAAGAGTGATTTGTGTAGAGGATGAACTCCTCTATTTATACCCTTCAATGTAGCCGTTGGAATATGACTGTTGTAGCTACATTAATGAGCCTTGACTGGTCTTTGCCCCACTTGTCCACTTGCAAGTCTTCATGAGCTGGCTTGAGCTGTGGCTTGAACTGAGAGCTTCCAGAAGGTCTTCAGTGGTCTTTATTGGTCTTCAATGGTGATCTTGACAGCTGTGAAGATCCAGGTTCCACTTTGGTTGAGATTGTGGTAACAGAGATTGAGACAAAGTGATGGCTATCAGAGGAATGAAGTCATAGCTGTCAGATCATACAAGGCTTAGCTATCAGAGAAGTTCTCTAATAAGAACTGAGATGCACTTTGATGATCTTGATGGCTTAGAGAGTGAATATGATTCATGTTTTTGATTGATTGTAATCATTGTATACAACAGAATCATAACTATCAAACTCATAGCTATCAGATACACTGAGGAATGAATATGAAGTTTGATTTGGTCATTCATGGACTTAGCTGTCAGAGTAAAGGATCATGACTGACAGTCTTCCTCTTTTGATATAAACCCTGTTCTATATATATATATATTCCTTTATCAAAACCAACTAACTAAGACATTGATCAAAGTTAGGTCCTAACAATTTCCCCCTTTTTGGTAAAGGAAGATCTATTTTAGAACATGTTTTTCACATTTGATAAGAGAAATAATAATAGAAGAAATAATACAAGGATTCATAGCAAGCACAAGAAACCAGAATGAGATTGAAAATCATAAATTTAATCTCAAGATGAAAAGGTTCACAGACATTACCCATAAAACCGAGCCAATCAAAACATATTGTTTTAACAAAAAAATTGTCCCATAAAACTACACTTCAATCATCAGCCTGTTGATCATAGAACTCTTCTCTTTCTTGCCTGGCTGAAATAATCAGATTTCTTTCCTCCTCCAGTTCTCTTCTCATATCTGGCTCCACTCCTCCGTAGTAGAACTCATTGTTCCATTCCCAGTGACATCCTCTCATCATACTTGAAGACTTATCTTCCTTTGATTTCAGTTGAGCTCTTGTAAGGGGCATCTGATCATTTCTGATTCTCATTGTGCCCCACAAATGCTTCTTCTTGTTCCTTGTTCTCTTGTTTTTCATGGGCCCAATGGATTGATCTGGTTGTGATTGAACTGAGACTTGAGCTTCAGGAAAGGAATGAGTGGATTGCTGAGGAGGGTTGGTAAATGTAGGAGATGGAATTATTATTGGAGAGTCTTGATCTGGACTTGAAGGAGCATCATCATCATCACTGCCGAGTCTCGAGGAAAGATCAATACGCTTTTGGTTGTTTTGACCGTCGCCTATGGATTCTTCGAATTCTTTGATCTCGTGGAATAGAGACCAAGTTCATGAAGTGAGAGTTTTCATTGGGTGAGGTGAAGTTAATGGGATCAACAGTGATGAAGGGAGAAAGGTAGGGCTCAATTCATGGATTAAGGGTTGGGGGAAAGATGTTGACCATTTTGCTTATCAAAAGCATAAGGGCATACTTTTGTTCAAACAGAGACAGGAAAAATGATTTTGCAAGGTCAATGCACGGTGGTGAAGACTAGACCCTTTGGCATATACAGGCATGAATTGAGTGATGGAGAGATAAGTTGATCAAGAGAACTTCCCAATCAAGAAGAGTATTGGGAGTGATGAACTTTGGGAAGGATGGGATTTGGTGAACAAAGTTGGAGGTTGATGAGGTTCTTGACACTTTCCATTTTTCATAGGCAAAGAAAACTAACCCTGCAAGGTTTCTTGCTACCATTATCAAACCATTTCTTGACAGTTCCCAGAATTTTGGATAGGTAAATGGGTTTGCAATTTCTGGGAAATGAGTTACATGGACCAACCTTGTTCTTGCTGCCTTGATGGAAGACATAGAGAAGTCAATGCCACAGCTAAGCATCCAAGGTTCTTTCTTGGGAAGATATGCTTGAGTAGGAGGAATAGAATGGCTTGGATGGTTGTCAGGACTGTCAAGAATGGGATCACTGTCAAATATATCTTGACCTTGTCCAGCTAGGATTGGATTTTGAGGAGAGGCTTCAAAAGGTTCATTTTCAGGGATTGGAGAAATTGGCTTGAAAGGTGCAGAGGCTTGGGTTGAAACAGTTGGGATTGACTCAGAGGCTTGGCCAAGACTTTGATTGAGAATAAATGAATTGAATTGAGATTTAAGGAGGTTTAAGGCTGCCCTGACTTCTCTTTTGGCCAACTTTTTTTCAAGAATAGCTGTCAGGGCTTCCTCACTTTCTGGAGTTCCATCAAACACAAGTCCCTTGCAAGCATTTATGATTGAATCTCCCTTTGAGACTTGATTTGGATCTATTTCAACTCCAACCTTTTTGAGACTTTGAATAACCTCAGTGATATTATCAAGATTCCCCCTATCAATTTCAACAGTTGGGGTAGGTTCATTCACGCCTCGCCTCAGGAATGGAAGGGAAGGTTTGGATATCTACATCCATAGCTGTCACCTTGGGGTTACTAGATGTCTCTCCAGGTCCACTCCTTTTCTTCATAAACCTAGACCTGAGTTTATCTAGGGCCATTAATGATTCTTCCTTACTTAGAACATCATCAAGAAACAAGAGAACAGCTTTTTCAGTGTCAGGGTTCCCATCCAACTCAATAGCATCAATTGCGCTCAGGATTTTGGCTAACTGTTGAGGTTGGGTAGAGGGGATATTCTCATCAATGTTCCCCCTTAAAGGTTGCTTCTCTGATTGTTCTTTGAGATTAAGGATAGCTTCAATGGCTGACTGATGACCTGAGCTGGGTGTGGATGACTTGTCCACTCTTGGACTGACAGAAGTGGATTTTGGAGAAATGGAAGGGGTAGTTATTTTGGTTTTCTTGGCCTTGGGGGCTTTTTTTTCTAGTTTTCTTTTCTTTGGCAAAGTTTTAGAAGGAGTGGATAAGGAGGATTGTACCTTGGATCTGGTGATTGTCTGCTTGGTAGGGATAGCTGTCAGAGGTTGCTTTCCTTTATGCTGTGTTTTTGACAATTTAATAGCTGCCTGGAGTTCTTGAGGATCTACATCAGCATCACCAGCATGAGTTTGTTCCATGGTGTCATCTCTATGGCTATCAACAGCTCCTCTTTCTTCAACATCCTCTCTATGGCTATCAGACAAGGTTTTATCACTGTCAGTCATTTGACCATCCTTGCTTTTGCCCTTTTTGCTAGGAGATACCACAGTCTTCTTTAACACCCCTGTTTTCTTGACATTGGTCTTCACTCCCCTTTTTATTCTTTTACTTGTAGCCAATGCAATCAACTCCTTCCAATGTTCAATCTTTATTCTTGTTTCTTCAAGCATCTTCTCTTGGGCTTCTTTGAAACTTTCAAGGCTCATATCTCCAGCTTTCATAGCAATTCCTTTCTTTTGTTTCAATGAAAAGGTTCTTCCATTGAAACACCTTGTTTCTGATAGCTTCACAGTCTTCAGCCACTTCTTGGGTAGAGGAGTTTTGAGCTTAGGGATTAGAACATCAAGAATTCCACTCATAAACCTGAAGTTGTTCATCTTCCCACCTTGTTTTTTGAACTTGAGAGTAGAGGTTGAGACTGCCAGTTGAAAGTTGTGGAGAAGGACAATGCACCAGTTGGTGTCCTTGGTCATCAAGCTCAGCATTTGCTTCCATTCATTTGATCCCATTTGATCAAATGAGGATTGCTTGCCATCAATGGCTTTGTTGACCACATCCATCAGGGTTGACTTGAAGATATCATCTTTGTTTTTCACCATTGCTTTATCTTGAACAGCCTTGAAGTCAGGGACCTTAATACCAAGAAATTTTTCATAAACTGTCTTCAATCTGTCTGACCCTCTATCCCATATATTTTTCACAGCATCTTCTTTGTTTGGGATCCCATAGACCTTACTGACTATTTCTTGAGTAATGGTTATCTTTACATTGTCTATGGTGGCAGTTATTGAGTTGTTCTCTCTGTTTCTGTTGCCCACCAAATAAATCTCTCTGCACAGTTCTTCATAAATTGGAGGTCTAGCTCCCATGAAATCAATTAATTCATTTACCTTAAGAAGTTCTTTGATGAGTATTCCAACTTCAGTCTCATAGAAGTTAGGTTTGATGAAATAACCATGAGCATCTGGGTAAATAGCTTTGGAATCTGCCATTGATGGTTAAAGGAATTAGGGTTGAAGAAATACGATGTTGTATTAGAGAGGGAAAGAGATGAATTTTAAACTGAGGGTTAATGAAATAGGAATTTTGGTGATTGCGAAAGAGAGAGAGAGACAAATGATGAGTGGAACGTGGGTTTTAATGAGCATTGGGGGTTTCAAAGTTAAGTAAATGTTCATATGAACAGTGGTTTTTACCCTTCCCCACGTTGAGACATTAATTCCCACAAAACACAAGAAGAACATTCTCTTTTTCAAGAAGCTTTGCAGGGGAAGAGATGGCAAAGGAAGTGACAATTGTGAGCAATTAACACGATCAAATCACATAAAAGTTGCTTTAACCTAGCTGTTGAAAGAAAACTCTGACAGTTAAGTCTAGTTTGAATGATGATGGCTGTCTGAGATAGCTAGGTGAAACTTGCCTATAAAACAATGACAATTTCATAGGAAAATTATTCAGATTGTTTTACAAACACAAATGGGTAGATTTTCCTCAAAGTTTAATCCAAAAAATATGGCTCAAACAGCAAAAAGGTTGGTTTTTGGGAAGAATTGTGAGGATGATTTGAGGGGGGTTGAAATGGAGATAGAGAGAGAGTCCTTCAATGTAATTGAAAGTTCAGAGGGAGTGAGAGACAAAGGTAAGAACAAGAGAGTGAGAGAAGATCAGGACTATGGTGTTAAGGAGATAGCTGTCAGAGAGAAAATTGACAGTAGAGAGGGAGATGGAATAAGGCTCTTTGGAAAGACTATCAAGGTTGATCAGGGTGAGAACAGTAAGGGAAAAAGTAAGGTGGAGAGGGTTTATACATTGGGGGAATTGGTTAAGCAAGATAAGGCTCAGACAGCTATGGAAAGGAACTTAGCTATCAAGAAAAAGGTTAAGCCTGAGAAGCTGTATACTCCTGTGAGTAGGGATTCACTCTCTCCAGGAGTTGGATTGTTGGAGGGGAGAGGAGATAACTTTGCTGGAGTGCATATCTCTCCTTCTTCAACAATCTCATACATATTCAACCAGGTTATAGGTTGCTTTAGCCCTGCTAGAGTTCCTGCTGTGGAGAGAGTGGAGTCAAGTGTTGGTCAACCTTTTGCAGTTGCAGGGAATGGTTCTTTTTCTGGAGATTTTAGCTTTGTGACTCCAATGGAGGGTTTGTTTCAGCCATATGATGCAGTTGAAGAGTGGTGGCCAAGGAGAGCAAGTCCTTCTCTTCAATATTCAGTTACTTCCATTGATCCTTTCTTGGAGAGGCACCCAATATGGTTGCAAAGGTATCAATAGACCTTGCAATCAACTCAGGAGGCTAGGAATGAAGGAATGAGTGCTGGAGGAGGATCTGGAGAGACTGTGACATTTCCAAAAAATGTCTGACAGCTAAGGTGAAGGTTTGAAGAGGAGAGCTGGTTTTGAAGATTGTATCGTTTGGAGGAAGTTTTTGTTGGGTGAATGAAGATGAGAGAGAGAGATTTCATGGGTTGTTGAATGTTTTGTTGTATGTTTTTGTTGTTGTTTTCGGTTTTCATGGGTTTTGGAAAGATAGCTATCAGTGGATGGCTATCAGGAATGTTTATGAGGGAATAGCTGTCAGGCAACATTGTGACAGCATTACCCAGTATGTAAGCCTTTTTTTATTTATGAAGAACAACTTTTTATTTTGGCATATTTAACATACCAAGCATGGCTCTTAATATCTCAAACCTCTTTTCATCCATGGCTTTTGTGAGAATATCAGAGACATTATCCTCAGTGCAAACTTTTGCAAGGTTGATATTCCCTTTTTCAACATGATCCCTGATGAAATGATGTCTGACCTCAATATGCTTTGTTTTTGAATGTTGGACAGGATTTTCTGTCATGGCAATAGTACTTGAGTTGTCACAGAAGATGGGAATGTTGGATAATTCAATTCCAAAGTCTTGAAGTTGACTTTTAAGATAGAGAATTTGTGAACAACACAAGATCGCAAAGAATATACTCGGCCTCACTGTTGAAGTGGCTACCGATGTTTGCTTTTTGCTTGACCATGAAATGATTCTTGAGCCAATAAACCGGCATCCACCACTTGTGGATTTTCTATCTAGATTACATCCAAAGATAGTCGAATCGGTGAATCCAATTAGAGAGAATGGGGATTCGGTGGGATACCACAAGCCAAAATCGTGGGTTCCTTTCGAGATATCTTAGAATTCTCTTGACAAACAGAGAGATGAGATTCCTTGGGATTAGCTTGAAATCTAGCACAAAGACATACACTAAACATAATGTCAGGTCTTGAAGCTGTTACATAAAGAAGAGATCCAATGTAGCTTCTGTAAAGTGTTGGATTTACACTTTGACCATCTAGATCAGCATGGAGTTTGGTTGTGGTTGACAAGGGTGTTTTGGCAGGGGAAGCAGTTTGCATGTCAAACTTCTTGATCATATCCCTTGTGTATTTAGCTTGGTTAATGAAGATTCCTTCCTTCATTTGCTTGACTTGAAGACCCAAGAAGAAAGTAAGCTCACCAATCATACTCATTTCAAACTGGTCTTTCATAATATCTCCAAATTCAGTGCATAAGTCCTCATTTGATGAACCAAAAATGATGTCATCAACATAGACTTGGATTAGCAACTGATCATTTCCATATTTCTTGATAAACAAAGTGTTATCAATATGGCCCTTGGTAAATCCTTTGCCAAGGAGATATCTAGATAGAGTATCATACCAAGCTCTTGGTGCTTGTTTAAGCCCATACAATGCTTTGTTCAGTTTGAATACATGATCAGGAAACATTGGCTGCTCAAATCCAGGGGGTTGAGATACAAACACCTTTTCATTTAAAACTCCATTTAGAAATGCACTCTTGACATCCATCTGGAATACTTTCATCTTCTTGAATGAAGCATAGGCAAGGAATAGCCTTATAGCTTCAAGTCTTGCAACAGGTGCAAAGGTCTCATCATAGTCAATACCTTCTTCTTGTCTATATCCTTGGGCAACCAGTCTGGCTTTGTTTCTTACTACAACACCTTCTTCATTCATCTTATTTCTAAAAACCCATCTTGTTCCAATGACAGTTTGGTTTCTTGGTTTAGGAACAAGTTGCCACACTTTGTTTCTTTCAAACTCGCTTCTAGTTCTTCTTCCATGGCTTCAATCCAGCCAAGATCTTGGAGTGCTTCATATATTTTCTTTGGTTCTACTTGGGATATGAATGCACTCATGAGAAAAGGGATGTTGTCTGGAACTGGGATTTTATCAATTTGAAGGCTGATGTAAAGATCTTTATTGGGTGGAATGATGTGGGTAATGGTAGTTTCATCATTGGTTTTGGGAGGAGAAAGAGGATTATTGGATGGAGATGGAAGGTGGCTAGAAGATGGATTACATGAGGAATTGGGATGGCCGTCGCTAAGGGTCCGTCGCCTAAGGGAAAATTTTGAGGAAGGTCAGTCAAGGGATGACCATTTATTTGAATATTTTCTTCCTCATCAATTGGATTGGAAGTGGGAGAGATTGTTGTTGACTTGGTTGGCTGGATTGGTTGTTGATGAGAGTGAGATGGTTCATGGCTGTCGGCACGTGATGGCCGCCGATGAGTTTCTTGGAACCATGTATGGAAGATTTGATGAATCTTGTTCATGATTGAGAACAGTTGAATCAAGAATGGGAGATGCTTCAGGAAGATTATCTAGGTTTCCCAAACCTTCATCAAAATCACACAACTCAGTTACACTTTGGTCATTGTTTTCATCAAAGTCAACATGAATTGATTCTTCCACAACAAGTCTTCTTTTGTTGTAAACTCTATAAGCTTTGCTTGTGTTAGAGTATCCAAGAAAGATTCCATCATCACATTTGGAGTCAAATTTGTCCAAATTGTTTTTGCCATTGTTGTGAATGAAGCATCTACTTCCAAAACTGTGAAAGTAGGAAATGGTGGGAACTTTGTCATTCCATAGTTCATATGGAGTCTTCTTGAGGAATTTGTTGATTAGAGTTTTGTTTTGAACATACACAGCAAAGAGTAATGCCTTCACCCCAAAAATACTTTGGGAGATTGTGTTCGACAAAGATTGTTCTTGCTAGCTCACAAATTGTCCTGTTTCTTCCTTTCAGCAACACCATTTTGTTGGGGAGTTCTTGGGGCTGAAAAATTGTGATCTATGCCTTTGGAATCACAATATTCTTCTACTCCTGTGTTCTCAAATTCCTTCCCATGGTTAGATCTGATCTTGATGATGGATGTCCCTTTTTGATTTTGAATTTTATTGAACAACTTTATCAAACAGCTAAGGGTGTCACTTTTGGATTCAAGAAGAATGATCCAAGAGAATCTTGTGTAATCATCAACAACAACTAGGGAGTATCTTTTTCCTCCTAAAGATCTTGTTTTTATGGGTCCAAAAAGATCCATATGAAGCAGTTCAATAGGTCTTAAGGTGTCCAACTTGGTCTTGGGTTTGAATGAAGATTTCTTTTGCTTCCCACATTGGCATGCTTTGCAAAGTTTATCCTTCTTGAATGGGATCTTTGGTAGACCTCTGACTAGATTAGAGTTTGAAAGCTTGGAGATGGTTTTGTGATTGAGGTGAGCCAATCTTTTGTGCCATAGCCATGACATATCAGATTGATTGAAAGACAGAAGGCAGTGAGCATTTAAGGATTCCACAATCTCTAAGTTTAAGCAGTATAGATTTCCTTTTCTTGATCCAGTTAGAATGACTTTATTGTTTTTATCCTTAACAGTGCATTTATCCTTAGTGCAAACAACATGATATCCCTTATCACAGATTTGACTAATGCTAATCAAATTGTGTTTGAGACCCTCTACATAAGACACATTTGTAAAAATGATATCTTTTGTAATAAGATTTCCTGATCCTTTGACCTTAGCTTGGGAATTGTCACCAAAGGTTACATTTGGACCATTTTTAGGGGAATATTGTTGCAACCAGTCTTTATTGAAGGTCATATGTCTACTACAACCACTATCTAAATACCAAAGTCCTTTCCTAGGTACCTGCAAAACAGAAAGTAAATTTTATGGTACCCCTTTTTATTCTTTTTGGGTTCAAAGGATTAGTTTTTCTTTGGAACCCTAGCTTTGTTCATTGGTCCCTTGTTGAAGAACTGGTTTAGGGTATGATAATATGACATGATTTGCATCATGTAAGGTGTAAGGACAGTGGATTAGGATGGATTGAAGAAGTGGTTTGGATTGTTGTATTGGGGTTGAAACTGAAAGCTATTTGAAGAGGATGATCTGGGAGAGTCATTTTGACTTGCATGGCTTTTACCATTTGAGTATTGCCATTGAGGTTTTTGTTGTTTGGTGTATCTATGTTTGTTATAGAATCTTTATTGCCTTGGGGTTCTTTGTTGTTTGGAAGATTTTGGTTGTCCGTCGTGCCTTGCCGTCCTGTCATGCCTTGGCCGTTTGTCAACCCTCGTCGTCCGACAGACTCGATCGACTAGCACATTCTTGCAGCTTGACTTCTTCCTGTATATTGGCTCCTTTTTGAACCCAAATATACTTGCTTCCTTGAATTTTACTTGGTCCTTCCTTTGATTGACTAGGATCACCCAAGATTTCTTTTGCTTTTCCTTTGGTTTGAACAGGATAGGTTTGAGTTTGATAGCTGCCAGAGCTTAGGTTTTCTAGAACCATTTTTTCAATGGCCCTTTCACCAGTGGGAGGAGTGTACACCTTTTGTGTGGGATCATCAGCACCAATCCCTGTTTTGTCACTGGGACGCCTTTGGGTGTAGGTGAAAAGTGATAATGCTTTGCTTGACATGTTCCATGAATCTATTTTCTTTTTAAGAGCATCATTTTCTTTTTCAAGATTACTGAGTTTTTGACAATTTTCATGATTACTTGATGTCTCACTGCCGATCCATGTTTTGTTTTTCAAGCATGATGCATTGATCTCTTAGCCCTTGGCATGCTTTCTCAAGCTCGAAATGGTTTTTGTGAGGGTGTCAATGGTTGAGGATTGGGAAAGATTCTCATTGACTCAAATGAAGCAAAGCTAGTTTTTTGTTTTTGGTTTGAATTAAAAGAGTGCAAACTAATTGTTTAAAACCATCAATATTTAAAGAGTTAAAATCATGTACCTCTTTTAGTTCATCGCCAAAGAAGTGCTTCCATTTCTTCCTCATTGTCCGATTCTTCCTCATCTTCACTATAAGGCATATCATGGCTTCTTCTCCTTCATTGTCGAATCATCACTTGACACATACTCTTCATCACCGAATTTTGATGAGTCAGCCTATCATGACTTGCTCTTTGTTTTTGTCATGTTTATTTTTGGAGCAATTGAAGCAGCTTGCACTTGGAACCGTGAATGATCTCTTTTGAGTAGGTCATCTTCTTAGCCGTCGATTGTCCCTAGGTTTCCTTGGTTCAGGACAATCGATGAGTAATGTCCTTGCTTTCCACGCTTGAAGCACTCAATTGTCTTCTTGTAGTGTCTTGTTGAGCATTGGATGTGGAAGGATTGTATTTTTGTCAAAAGATTTCTTTTGAAATTTCATGGCATTTCGACACCCATGGAAATGAGACTTGGAATGTCTTCTTGGGAGATCCGTTTGCGACGGGTTTGGAGATGATGTTTATCTTTTGAAGGGCATTGTTGACAATGGTCTCAATGTCTTGGTGAGTGATTGGCTTGTGACGAGTTTCTTGAGCGATTAAAGCTAAGGTTTGTGAAATGGAAGGGACTGGTTGAATCTTTATCATACCTTCCAATTCATAAGCTTCAAGCTTTCCAAAATATTGTTCAACTGTCATGGTGCTCCATTCGTATCCTTCTCTAATAGGTAATGCTACCTTTTCATATTCTTGAGGAAGATTTGAGTATATCTTGAGGCGTAGATCTTGTTGTTCAAAGATTTTTCCATGGTCGCAATTGATCTAACAAGGTTCTCAAACCTTGGCCGAGCAAAGACTCACCTTTTCTCCAGGGTAGAACTTGAAGTTGTCTAATTGCCTAAGCAAGTTATACAAGTTTTGTGTCCTAACACCGGAGTGTTTAGTGAACTTAGTTTGAATAAGAGCCCATGCTTTGTTTCGGCATTTGGTTCCTTAGCAATTTCTTGTGCTAGTGAGTCATTTACACTCTTTTGAAGAATGTTCTTGACTTTCAAGTTTGCACTTATCAATTGCTTTTCGCCTTCTGCACCATGTTTCGGGGATTTGATCTTACTAGGTCCTCCATCGCATGATTTGAGTTGGGTAGGACACTTCATTCTCTAGAACATACCAATTCCATATACCGTTTGCATCAAGATATGTTTTTATTTTTGAAGCATAGATCTCAAAAGATCCACAAAGTCATCAATGTGTGGGATGTCTTTCTCATTATTTCTCCTTGGTTGAGGCATGGTGGGTTTGAAGAGGATCCTTCACAAGTTGTTAGACTTTTGAATGTGAAGACAAGCTCGATACCAATTGAAAGGCCCTTTGATGATATGCATGATCGACAGCCTATGGTTTGGCTTAGTCGGATGATAGTTGAATTGTGCAAATGGAATAAGAGAGGCTTGAAATAATGATAGGACAAGGAACACAAAGAAATAATGCAAGTGTGTGAATGTGATTGCAAAAATGTAATAACACAGAGAATTTAAAGTGGTTCAGAGTTCACTCCTCCTACATCCACCCCCACTGTCAATCTTGACAAGTGAGATCAATTTTATTATAATCTTTAATCAACAAAAATTACAAATGATTGATTCAGGCAAGATCCTTGAACTTCCTCTTCCTAATTAGTACAGTCAATTAGGGATACACTTAAAGTACAGTCTTAAGTGTTTTTACAACTTGAAGTACAGTCTCAAGATTTTACAAAACAAATAATACACTCAAAGTACAGTCTTGAGTGTTTACAAACTAATTCTACACCTAAAGTACAGTCTTAGGATTTTGGAATTTGTGAATTAACACACTAAGGGGTGTTTTGTTGTTGAGGCAAAGGTTTTGGGGTGAGGGTTTTGGTTTGGAACAGGGTTTAAAGGGTAGGGATTGGTGAGTGTGTGTGAGAATTACAGGAGGTGTGTGTGGGTGTAAGGGAAAGGTTTTGGACTGTGAAAAAGAGTATTTTTCAAGAGTGATTTGTGTAGAGGATGAACTCCTCTATTTATACCCTTCAATGTAGCCGTTGGAATATGACTGTTGTAGCTACATTAATGAGCCTTGACTGGTCTTTGCCCCACTTGTCCACTTGCAGGTCTTCATGAGCTGGCTTGAGCTGTGGCTTGAACTGAGAGCTTCCAGAAGGTCTTCAGTGGTCTTCATTGGTCTTCAATGGTGATCTTGACAGCTGTGAAGATCCAGGTTCCACTTTGGTTGAGATTGTGGTAACAGAGATTGAGACAAAGTGATGGCTATCAGAGGAATGAAGTCATAGCTGTCAGATCATACAAGGCTTAGCTATCAAAGAAGTTCTCTAATAAGGACTGAGATGCACTTTGATGATCTTGATGGCTTAGAGAGTGAATATGATTCATGTTTTTGATTGATTGTAATCATTGTATACAACAGAATCATAACTATCAAACTCATAGCTGTCAGATACACTGAGGAATGAATATGAAGTTTGATTTGGTCATTCATGGACTTAGCTGTCAGAGTAAAGGATCATGACTGACAGTATTCCTCTTTTGATATAAACCCTGTTCTATATATATATATATATTCCTTTATCAAAGCCAACTAACTAAGACATTGATCAAAGTTAGGTCCTAACACAAACTTATTTCCATTTTGGTCCGTCCCACGTGAATGCAAACTGCCTAAAATGGAAATAAATTTATTATTTTATATTCACCCTACCCCACCCACTCATTCTCTCTCTTCATTTTCCATCATACAATTTATTCAACCAACCTACTATTAACTCCACTCATTCTCTCTCTTCATTTTCTACCACACATTTTCATTATCTTAATAATATTTCTTAATTATTGTGCCCGGAAAAATGGTTCACAATGACGTGGGACGGAGGGAGTATTTATGAAGAAAAACCTCCGGAAGGTGAAAATTCGCAAATGTGAATTCATTCAAGAAAAAGGTGAAAAGTTCCAACATTTTGGTAACCCTACTCATTATTAATTTGATGTTGAACAAGTATTATCGAGTTCTCGTATCAGTTTGCCTTGGAAATAAATTACGTTTTAGATTTTGTATCACAAAGTAGGCTTACCCTCAAATAAATTTCCAAAAAAATTATAATGCAGTGCTAGTTTTTCTTAGTTAGGGGGGGTAGACATGTCCATTCGGTTACGGTTTCGGTTCCCGGTTTCGGAACCGCCGGTTCCCTGTTCCCGGTTCTGTCCGCCGGTTCCGGTTCCGGTTCCACGGTTCCACCGGTTCCGGAACCATCTAACTCTAACAATATTTTTAGGAAAAAAAGGGGTGGCACCCTTATAATTTTATTAATATAATTGAAAATATTACAATGAGGGGGACAATCAAGTCTTTCCCTTTTATAATTCAAGGGTAAACAAAAGGAGTCTATACCTCTATAGTCTATATTACAACATTTATCTAAATTCTAGTCTAATTTAAATAAAACAACACTACACTACAAGTACAAATACTAAATAAATGCTAAATATTACATTTAACTTACCTTGATCAATCGCTTTCCGTTGAATCGTCGAAAAATTCTTCATCGGATATAACTTTGAGTTCTTGTTCTCTTCTATCCGCTTTCACCCAATCATTCACCAAAGTTTGATTTTCCAAATTTTCACAAGTCAAATTTGTGCGATGATCATCCAAAATATTTCCACTAATACTAAAAGCACTCTCGACGGCAACCGTTGATGCGGGCGCCGCTAATACCTCTTTTGCAATCATAGAAATAATACGAAATTGAGTTCCTCTTCTCGACCACCAACGTAAAATATCAAAGTCACTTGGATTTTCTTCATACTCAAATGACGTCGTTAAATAAGTATCAAATTCAGTAAAAGAGGTTTGTGAAGAGCTCCCTCCTCGACACCGTTTTCTATTTATGTAGAAACTAGTCATGTAATCCATATTGGGGTCGACTTGAATGGCTGGTTCAACCGTAGCTTGATCACCATAAAGTACACCAAACTCTTTATAAACATCTAAAAATGATTTTTTTGCATTTTTAATGATTTGATAAACATTTGGATAATTGGGATCGTTTTCATGAAAAAAGTTAGAGTAGTAAAAATGAAGCAATGATTCTAAACCATTCTCTCTAACTCTAGGATCCAATAATTTTGCAATTAAAAAAATCATAGGAAACTCATAAAAATATTTTAACCATTTTTCTTTCATACGTACGACCAAAGCACCAATATTTTCGTCATTTTGAAATCGACTTAAACTTTGAGAAATTAAAACACAATGATCCAAAACTAAATCACAAGTTGGATAATACGTACCAGACAACTTCTTGATGGCTTCCTTGAAAACTTTCAATATACCAATTAGGCCCTCACAAGAAACCCAATGTGAAGCAAATAATTGTTCCCCATAGTTAACGGATGCTAAAAACATTGCAATATGTTCTTTATATGGATAAGAATCGGCTAGTAGTTTATAAGTGGAATTCCACCTAGTTGGAACATCATTTGTAAATTTTTTGGGACGGATATTATTTGTTTGACAATATAATATCCATCGTCTTTCAATTGATTTCTTTTTATATAAAAAACGAATCCCCGCTTTAATGGGTGCAATAGAACTTTTCAAAGTATCTAAACCATCTTGGACACATAAGTTTAAAATATGACAAATGCATCGAACATGAAAAAAACTACCACCCAATATTGGTTGACAAAATTCTTTTAATTGTTCAATACTAGCGGTATTAGCACTAGCATTATCAAAATCAATAGAAAAAACATTTTTCCCTAAATTGTATTCTTGTAAAATGGTATGTAATTGAAATTCGATATTATGCGCATTATGTTCTACGTCAAAATCTCGTAATGCAAGTAATCTTTTTTGAAGTGTCCAAGATGGGTCAATCCAATGACAAGTAACACCCATATAAAAATGTTCGATCCTTTTATCACTCCATATATCACAACAAATTGAAACTTTAGATTTTAAGTCGGAAAACATTTGAACAAAATTATATTTATATTCCCTGATCAATTTCCGAACATCATGTGTAAGTGTACTACGTGGTACTCTTCTAGCGGCGGGGTTAAGACTCATTTTTGCAAAATCTTCGTAATAGTCATCGGCAAAACCAAAGGGAAGACCCTTTACGCAAACAAATTTTGCCATATTTTTTCTATGAGAATCCTCATTATATTGAAATAGAGATTGAGTAGAAGATGTCTGCATTTTGCGACGAAGTCGTGAATCCTTGAAGTTGACTTTGATCCGTTGTTACTCCCATCTCGGTAGGATGCTTGTTTTTTAAATGCTTATTATAATTTCCGTACCCTTGGCCTTGTTTCCACACCATTTGATGTTTGCAATAGTTGCATTCCGCCACCCATTGACCATCTTTATTTTTTACTAATTTGCTAAGGTGACGGACCCACAATTCGGATCGAGGGGCCGTGGGCGCTCGACCTCGACCTCCTCTCGTGGCCACGGGTTGTGTAACATTATGCGCGTCACTTTCTTCTTCAATTTGTTGTTGTTGTTGTTCGTTGGATGCCATCACTTCTTCATCTTCTTCATGTTATCCCATATTTTCACCACCAAAGCCCGACTCAAAATAGGGAATGTAAACATCATCACCTTGCATTGGTAGTGGTGGTGGTGGTGGTGGTGGTGGTGTTATTGTTGGTGGGCGAGTTGATTTGCTCTTTCTTCTAAATAAAGAAGACATAATTAAAAAAAATAGAGAGAGTTAAGTAAGAGAGAGTTTGAAAGCTTGTGTGAAAAATAGAGAGAGTTAAGTAAGAGAGAGTTTGAAAGCTTCTGTGAAAAATAATGAAAGGAGGAGACTGCTATATAGAGTTGAGAAACAAGGTAGAAATCAGCCATTAGTTAGTAACGTATATATTTAACTGACATATTCAAATAAAACACATTTAATTGTATTGGGTTGGGCGTTGGATTTTGGCGTGTTTGGGTAAATGTGTGTTGTGTGTGTAAGCCTTTAGCTTTATACATGAATGTGACTGTGAAGTGAAGAGTGAATATGATGGATGGGTGGGTGAAAGAAGTGAAGACTTGTTGGGGACGGATTTTTCACTGGCATCTTAAGAAGGTCAACGTGTCAAGACGCCTCAGCACCCTGATCTCAGCAACTTGACCTCCACAAGTTGACTTTTTACAAGTTGATTTTACATGTTGAGTTCACATCTTGGACCGACATCTTGGCTCGACGTCTTCATCAACATCTTGAAGCTGGAACAACTTGGGAGCAGTTTTACGGTTCCTATTTTTCAGGAGATACTTGTGCACTCATAGAAGACCAATTCAACCATGATTCTTCACCAACCACCATCAACAGTCATGCCCTTAATTTTCTCCTCAGTAACTCCATTATGCCGAGTTTTTAGGGATTTTGGTTATTATCCTTTTATTTTACCTTTATTATAAATAGGGGTATGGGGATTATGAAAAACACATGTATTGACTCACTCACAATCACTCTTGTAATCCTCTCCATACTTCCAAGCTTGTAGCTCACTGATCATAGTAAAACTTTGGTCAAGGTAGGTCCCAAATCCTCCCGAGGTTTTATGCCGGCGAACAATTTGTTCAAGGGCTTTCCTCGTCAAAATTCCTTTGTTCATTGATTATCACATACACAAATCTATATTCCATTGCACCCAATTCTTTCCTTGAAATATTTGGTTATTTGCAATCGCTTGTCGAAAAATGGCCAAAACAATTTGGCGCCGTCTGTGGGAACTTTGGTTTTTTAGATTTGTTTAGAACATCAAAATGATCAATCCAACTTCCGGTCAGGTAACCTCCCTACCGGGGGCATGCCCCGTAGTTTCGTTGATAATAAATTGCACATTTCTTCAGACGGATGGCATGCCCCAGGTAGTTTCTTGACCAGAAGATATTGAAATCAAGCTGAGGCCGTGCAAACGGAAGATAATAGATAATGTGCATTGATTGACTAATTCTTGGTGCATCATTAATATAGCCCCCTGCTTTTCTATTGATCATCTGATTCTCAAATTTGTTTATGTGCGGTTTGTTCTCAAATTCTCCTTCCGTCCCACTAAAAGTTACACTTTTGTTTTGAACATGGGAATTAAGAAAAAAATTAAATAGTGTAAGTATGCTATGGCGCTATATAACTTGTATCTGCGCTGCTATTTGTTCGCCTACATGTTTATGTCATTAATCTTTGACACACCATCTGTTACTTTTTTATTTTTATTTTTAGACAATTACATTGGAATGGCTCTTCCTTATGCACGCCTACTCCCTAATCTTTTCGTCCCAATTTAAGGTTTTTATTTTCTTTTTTGATCCGTTTTAGTTTAAGGTTATTAGTTGATTTATTATCTAAAATGTATAATGAGACCCACCTGTTATTCTCAAAATAAAAACTTTTATACTCACAATATTAACTTTTTATATTAACAACATTTAATTTTTCTTAATCTCTGTACAAAGTTAAATTAAGAATTTTAAATTGAGACGGAGGGAGTATGAGCCAATTGTTTAATTAAAGCATGGGCGTTAGGTAGGCATCATTGAATGAAATAATTTGAATAGTATTTTGGTGATGATAGTTTAGGGCTGTCGTGTTGCTATTTTGCATACAACACATTACTCAAGTTTAATCAAACTACAGGAAATGGAAATCATAGCCATGCTATTTTTCTTATACTCCCTCCGTCCGCCTACAAAATTCACACTTACTGTTTACACGTTAATTAAGGAGGGAGTATTATATTGAAAGTGTTGTGAGTGTGAAAATAAAATAGGAGAGAGAATGAGTGGAGGGAATAGTAAATTATAATGGTTTGTGAGTATTAAAATAATGTAGGAGAGAGAATGAGTGGAGAGAATAGTGATTTAAGGTTTCCTTTTTAGGAAAGAAACAAAGTGTGAATTTTGTAAACGGACGCCCAAAATAGAAAGTGTGAACTTTGTAAGCGGACGGAGGGAGTATATCTCTTCCTTATGCATGAACCGACGGTATGAACCTTCTGTCTCTTGTGTATATGTATGCTCATTGCTATTTTGTTATGCTTTGCTGCACTTAATGTCTGACTGCTATTTATACAATTATTACTAATTTACAAATAAGTAAATTATTATGATAGTTAAAGGAGATTTTTTACTTTTCGGAAAACATTATTTACAATAAATATAAACATCTCTCCTGAAATCTGAAAAAAAATAAAAAAAAATATTTCTACTCGACAACTGATTATATTCACAATCATAAATAAAGATGACTATCTGAAAATAAATAAATAAGAACATGCCCTTCATTTTCGGACGTGGTTTATTGTTACGCGTGTACAAAGTGGGTCCCACCCAAAAAATTGTCATGCGTCCACTAAATATTTGTTTTCTGGCATGTAAATAATTTCCACCTCTGCAATATGCCTGCGCATGCTTCTTCTAATATACCAATTCCATTATCATCCTCCCTCTTTATTTATTTGTCATACATGCTTGTTTTAATTTGCTGTGTCACCTCTTATCGATGTGCGCCTTTTTTACACCTGTCCTTATGTGTTCTCTATAAACTGTGATTTCATTATTTTGTGCTGTTTTTATGCTTGTATAGCCAGTTGACTGTTATTATCCATCATCGATGCATTAATTGTTGTCTGTCATATGCTATGTGTAACGTTTGCTTTTTGTCACTTTTCTTGTTGTGCAGCTACTTTGTTGTAATGTCACGTCTAAAGGTTTTTATGTATTGCAGCCTTAAAACGTCTGTTAATTATCCACTGTAATGTTCTATGTCTTGTGTTTTACGTTCTTTCTTATTGTTTATGCTTGTGTATAAGATGCACCTCGAGAGATGACCACATCTGAAATCAATCTTGGTTTCGTGACTAATATGGCAACCATGTTGAATGAACTGAATAAGCGAATGGATGCTCAGCAGGATACCAGTACTATGATTTTCAATGCAATTGAGAATCTGCGAAAAGGGAATCAAGTTGAGCCTCAAGTTGTAACTCCATTATCGCCTTTATTTCCTAGAACTCTTTTTGGTGCAGGTACTGGGGGCAATCTTGGAGACATCCCCATGGCGAGTGCAGTACAGACTGATAGTACAACTGTGACAATTAAAAGTCAAGTTGCTAGAGAGTTGCAGCAGATCAAAGAGATGATTAGGAATGTGCCTGGAGTTACCTTGCCTTATCATCAAGCTTCTCCAACTTGTTATAATAAGTCTCGCTTTGCTTCAGCAATAGCCAACATGGAGATCCCGAAGAGATTTGCAGTGCCCCACATGAAGAAGTACGATGGAAGCACAGATCCAGTAGAGCATGTGTTGCTATACCAAGAGTTAATGGACATTATCAGCATTCCTTCAATCTTCAAAGAAGCATGTCTTTGTAGGGGCTTTGGTTCCACCTTGTCTGGACCAGCTTTGAAATGGCTAACCGGCCTATCTCTAAACTCTATATCATCTTATTCTGAATTAGTCAATATGTTTGTGAATCAATTTTCATGTAATAGAGCTTTTGAGAAACTAACTAGTGACCTCTACAGGGTGGTGCAATAACCTGACGAAAGCTTGAAGGACTATTTGAACAGGTTCAACAAAGAGGCAGTGACTATCCCCAACTTGAACATGTCCACAGCCACCGAGGCATTCAGATTGGGCTTGAAAAAGGGATCACCTTATTATGACGAATTGGTCATGACTCCATGCAAGAGACTTGAAGATGTCCGGACGAGAGCTGTTAAATTCATCAGACTGGAAGAAGATAAGCTCATAGTCCTAAAATAACCACAATGAGGTTGACAAAATAAGACAAGATGACCGCCTATCTTCAACATGTCAAAATATTAGCAAAAAAGTACCTCAAGTTGTATTTCACGTAAGTTGTCATTTTTTCATAAAAGCAAACCCCGAAAACAGGTATGATTTAAATTTTGTCAAGTCATTTATTTATGTTTGTCAATTCTTATGTAATGCTAAAAATTCTTATTGACTTAAGCATCGGAGGGTTGTTAGCTACGCCAACACCCAACCCTAACATGAATTTGTTTTGCAAGGTATACAACTTGAACAAACAGCTTAGGCTCAACATGTTGACACGCCAGTACGGCTGACACATGTTGAGACCTAAGCTGGAGCAGGCTCAATATGTTGACACGCCAGTACGGCTGATACATGTTGAGACCTAAGCTGGAGCAGGTCAAACATGTTGACACGCCAGGACGGCTGATACATGTTTGAACCTGAGGAAGAAAAGTTTAACATGTTGACACGCCAGTACGACTGATACATATTGAAACTTTAGCTGGAGAGGGATAGAACATGTTGACACGCCAGGACGGCTGATACTTGTTCTATTTCTTCAAACAATTTCACACTTATTCAAGTTGTGACTACTGGTTGTAACATTAACATGTTACCAAACGAATTAAGGTTTCGACACCTTCGCCTGGGCGCACGATTTCACACTTATTCAAGTTGTGACTACTGGTTGTAACATTTTCATGTTACCTTCTGCTTATAACATCAACATGTTATCAATATGAACACCCGAAAAAGATGAAGTCATCTTCCAATCAACTAAGGAGTGAAGATTAACATCTTCGCCGAAAGTCAAGTTCAACGCACAAAAGTAAGTCATGTCAACACAAACATGACTCACACGATCCAAAGTAAACATATCAAACAAAGACATGCCAAATCATACAAATCACAATTTTGAGGACCAACCCTCATCTAACATACCAAATTTCAAACATCTAAACTAATGTTTCTTAAAGCTTTATCTTGGTTTCTATCAAGCTTCGTTTATAAGTTCTCAATGCGTTGGACAACTCTTTGGCGTAATCAACCGCTTCCTTAATATCGATGAGGAGAGTAGCAGTTTTAAAATTCCTTGAATCTCCAAGTTTTCTCCGATTCAATAAATTTTGGGGGCAATTGTTGGGGACGGATTTTTCACTGGCATCTTAAGCAGGTCAACATGTCAAGACGCCTCAGCACCCTGATCTCAGCAACTTGACCTCCACAAGTTGACTTTTTACAAGTTGATTTTACATGTTGAGTTCACATCTTGGACCGACATCTTGGCTCGACGTCTTCATCAACATCTTGAAGCTGGAACAACTTGGGAGCAGTTTTACGGTTCCTATTTTTCAGGAGATACTTGTGCACTCATAGAAGACCAATTCAACCATGATTCTTCACCAACCACCATCAACAGTCAATGCCCTTAATTTTCTCCTCAGTAACTCCATTATGCCGAGTTTTTAGGGATTTTGGTTATTATCCTTTTATTTTACCTTTATTATAAATAGGGGTATGGGGATTATGAAAAACACATGTATTGACTCACTCACAATCACTCTTGTAATCCTCTCCATACTTCCAAGCTTGTAGCTCACTGATCATAGTAAAACTTTGGTCAAGGTAGGTCCCAAATCCTCCCGAGGTTTTATGCCGGCGAACAATTTGTTCAAGGGCTTTCCTCGTCAAAATTCCTTTGTTCATTGATTATCACATACACAAATCTATATTCCATTGCACCCAATTCTTTCCTTGAAATATTTGGTTATTTGCAATCGCTTGTCGAAAAATGGCCAAAACAAGACTGAAGATGTGAAGTCAGGAGGACAGGAAGACTTTGGGAGTCGGATTTTGGCGTGTTTCGGTTCCCGTGCCGGTTCCCGGTTTCGGTTATCGGTTCCAGTTCCCGGTTTCGGAACCGCCGGTTCCTCGGTTCTTAATACGGTAGATTCGTATCTGAACCGTTTCAATCAGGCTCCCGGTTACGTTCGGTTCCCGGTTTCGGCGGTTCCCGATTCTCGCCAATTCCCGATCCAATTCTACTCGTCGGTTCCGTCGGTTCCCGATTCTATTTAAACATATGTCTAGGAGGTGTTTAAAAATCAAGATTTTCAAGTTAATTGCACTAATTTGAGTACAATTTAAAAAGTGAAAGGAGGCAATTTCCGCCCCCCTCTTATAGAACAATTCAGCTCCACGTAGGTGGAGTGTACAACAATTTTCGGTACAGTAGTGGGCCCCATTTTCTGCTCAGGTGGATGCTTTTTGTTGACAGTAATTTGTACGAGGTACCATTTTCTGACTTTTGCTTCTCTGTAGGACATCTCCGTGTGATAGCCCATGCCTTTTGTAGTTTGTACCATCATTATTTGTATCTTAATTTCCTTTACTTTTCTGCCACAAAATGTGAGACTTGTCATAATGTCATTTTATCCCCTTTTCAAGCTAAAGATGATAATAACTTGGTTCTACTTACCCTTATTTTTCTTCCTGCCACGTGAGTCAAAGTAGGGGATGGGCAATATATCTAGCTGGGGGCGGACGGAGTAGGAGTCTATGCCGGGATTTCACTGATTTACCGGTGACTCGATTTTGCTCTGTTTTCGATGATTTTTCCGCCATTATTTTCGAATGATCAAGGGGAACCCAAATTTGGCGTCTGTTTCAACTCGTCGGAGATTTACACCGGTCATTTTTTCCGACGACCTTTCTTTGGTTGTTGAAGCTCGGTGGCGGCTATCCACTTTTGTGGGTCTCGACGTGTAGGAAAATAATTTAGGGTTTTTTCCAAAAAAAATTTTTCTTATTGACCAATGGCTGAATTTACGAAAGTAAAAGGAAAAGAGCCATGTTCAAAATCAAATTTCTAAACATAAAAACTGAATGTGGTATAGTATATCAGAAGGATAATGTTTTTCATGTTGGAACTAAACATAACAAAGAACCAGTCGGCCAAAATTCTGTAGACGTACTTAACAATAAAACAAGAATATAAAACAATGTCACTTTCAAGACACAAAGATTAAAATCTTGAAAAGATATCCACTCCAATAGCCAACATATACTAAAACGCAACTGTAAGTACCCAATATGGATCACCCTTTATTGGACACCCGGAAAACACCGCAGACTCACTCAAATGCAGTCTCGAACACCCGCAACCCTCAAAAAATCCTCAAAGGCCCAAAAAATCAACAACCAAACCAAGGGGGGGCCTTTCTGGGACAAAAAAACACAAAAGGACTTTTTGGAAATTATGCAAAAATGGGAAAAGCATAGAAGGTCCGTACGGACCTCTTTGCATGCTAAAAGGTCCGTACGGACCTCTTTGCTACCAGAAATCATAATTACTGAATCCTCTTAAAGTCCACATTATTCCCTCAAATCTGGGAAAACTAAAACTTTAGTTTTGCAAAAAGGTCCGTACGGACCTTCTTGCAATTTTTCATACACTATAAATAGAGGGCTCCCCCTCCCTCATTTCACACATCTCCCTCTTCTCCTCTCCTCCTAAGCCCTCTGGCTGCCCCTCTAAGACCCCTTGGGGCACTCCCGGTCCCTTTCGGGGCCTTTCGAGCGCCCTCGCGGTGCTCCGAAGCCCTACCGAGCGCTCCCGAGACGCTTCCGCGCTGCCCCGAGGCACTCTCGAGGTATTCTGAGGCCCCTCGTGGTACTCTGAAGCCTTGCCTGGTCTTTCCCGAGGCGTCCCGGCTCTTTCCGAGTCAAACCGGCAATTCAGACGCACGTCGAACCTCTGCCCGAATCCAGCCAACGATTCCGACGCACGCCGAACCTCTGCCCGAATCCAGCCAACGATCCCTGCGATCCCAACGCACGCCGAAACTCTGCCCGAGTGCACACTTGACAATCCCGAGGCACGCCGAAGCTTCCGTCCGCGCACAACCGCACATCCCGAAGGCAATCCTTGGCCCGTCCCGAACACTATTCCATCCTCAAACACTATTCCCCAGCGGAAGACAGACACAAATCAATATTGGTAAGGCTTCCTTCCATTACTATTTCAATACATTTCAATACGCAGTGTACAATGTAGACATCCGATACCACATGCATTTTTAAAAAATCACATACACACACACACACAACATTTAAAGAAAGAAGGGGTACCGAAAGACTCGTTTTTACGAGGCGACTCGGGTGAGCTCTAATATTTTAATATTCTCTTCCCGAGGAGTAACCTGACCTCCGAACTCAAAAATCTCATCACACAAAAAACAGTTTTTAAACTGATGTCTTTTCTCAATGTTTTGGGCTTAATCAAAATGGCGTGGCGACTCTACAAGCAAAAAACACAGCGAGACACCTCCCTGCCAACGCAGCAATGAAAAAGCGAAATGCCAGATGCCGGGGCGCGATTGCGCTGCCTCTCGGATCCGGGTAATTTCAGTTGGCGACTCTGCTGGGGACATTTTGTTTTAAAAACTTTTAAACAAAACAAAAGATTTTTAAAACGATGATGAGGGTCAAACTTTCATTTTACCCCTTTCTTTAACTGTTGTGTGTGTATGCATGTGCTTAACTTTTTATTTTACAAAAAAAATAAAAATACAAAAAAATGCATCAATATACATCTGTGTACATACATTTAAAATTCTTCAAAAACTTCTGTTTTACTCAGAAAAAGAATTTTAGAGACCGTACACTACTCGCACTGCTGCCTCAGTACACCGCACGCTACTCGCACTGCTGCCTCGGTACACCGCACGCTACGCGTACTGCTGCCTCGGATACACTGCACACTACAACCCTTAACCCGGGGTGGTCTCAGTTGCAGTTCGTTTGGCCTTCCTACTCCTCTCGGACGCGCACGGGATCATTCCAAACATCCCATCCTAGCCAGTGTCAACCATGCACGCTTGCGTCACACTCTGTCCTGATTCGGTTGGTTTTTACCCAGTCCGTGTCATACAGCCTGGATACATATCCCATGCCGGCCATTTTCTGAGTCGAAGCTCAGAACTCAAGATCCCTTGCGCAAGCAAAGCGATGAAAGGTCATGCTAAAATCATGACTTGATGTTGATTTTCCGAAGCTACACCCAGACGATGTTTCGTCCCGAATATATATCCATGCCTACATAACACCACGTCATCAAGCCTTTAATACGTCAGCCATGACGATATGACCCAGCCAACGCCTAACGTCACAGATCCCTTGCGCAAGCAAGGTAAAGAGAGGTCATGCCGAACTCTCAACCAGATCTTGACTCAAGGGCCGGCTCGGCTCACTATTCACATGGCTCACGCATTAAAACGAACATGACGGGCTCGGTCCCTAGGTTCGATTTTTCTTTTAGGCCGGTGGAAACCGCTTGCCCTATAGGACCCTCGCCCGGGGATGTCCACCCCGGGATGTCGAAATACAGGTGCAAAACGAGGGGCTTATAGCCGCACAGATGGTCTCCACTGACCCAGGATCTAGCTTAGTTGCGAAAAAGAAGAGCGATCTTTTCCAACCTACCTAGGATTCTGAGAAAACACTGTTTTAAGTTAATTAAAACAACAAAAAAGTAAAATAAAAGCGAAAACCGCATGTCATGTGAGCTTTCCCCCCTTTTATCCCGAAAGGCCTTCCCGTGTCTAAACCTTACCCGTCACCCCCTCCAGTAAACCGAGAGTGATCGAGAGTACCCGGGAACTATTCTCCCAGTGTCAAAGCCGCAAGGTCCAACATTCTTCCCAGCACAGCCACTAGGGCAGTCCGTCAACTCCCCATGGCCAAGTCGGTGGATAACAGCGAGGAAAATGGGACCTTACCCCCGAGAAATTTCCCAATAATGGAGGAAGTTTGGCAAGTCATCATGGCTCTTGAGAAAAGCCAAGGCGAACAACAAGCCTGGATCGAAGGTGCCATGCACCACTTCAGAACGTTAGCCATTCCCCAACCACTCGGGACTCCCAAAGACATGCCCGCTCCCGCAGCTCCTAACGTCTCTCATTGTCTCCCAGAAGTCAATCTGTTGCCCTCGTACGAGCCATGCAGCTACGACATAAAGCCACAAGACCCCCTGGGGGAAGACGTGTCCGGTCAACATCCTGAGGTCTCGGTACCACCGCAGAACAATGAACACATCTGGTGGGACGTCTGCGATTGCACCGCTTGTCTGGAAATGGAATTCCAAGATGAATGAACGAGGATCGCCCTCGAAGAAAGAAGAATCCCTCCTCTCAACAAAAACTGAAGAAGAGATACGAATCTGGCGACCCCACAGTCGGAACCCTTAGAGAACCCTCAGGAAAGTTTGACTACTACGTCATCTACCCCAGCAATTCTCCTCAGCCTAGCTCTGCACAAGACCACGGCCACGTCTGCTCCATGATCAGCTGGGACGAGTTCTGCACCGCCACCAACGGCCCGAGGGTCCAGATACCCCAACCCCTGTCTTGGGAAGATCTCAAAGCCACTGTTTACTACTACCACTACACCACTATCACTACCACCACTACTAATACCACCACTACTACCACTACTACCACTACCACCACTACTACCACTACTATCACCACTACTACCACCACCACTACTACAACTACAACCACCACCACCACTACTACTACCACTACTATCACTACCACTACTATCACTACTACCACTACTACCACTACTACCACTACCACTACTACCACCACTACTACTACCACTACTACCACCACTACTACCACTACTACCACCACTACTACCACCACCACTACTACCACTACCCCCATGACCACCACCACTACTACCACTACCATCACTACCACTACTACCACGACTACTACGACCACTACTACCACCACTACTACCACACCACTACCACCACTACTACTACTAACACTACTACCACCACTACTACCACCACCACTACTACTACTACCACTACTACTACCACTACTATCACTACCACTACCACTATACTACCACTACCACTATACTACCACTACTATCACTATCACTACCACTACTACCACTACCATCACTTTACGTAAACCATAACTGTGTGTTTAATTCTGTTAAAAATTGTTAAAAAGTTTACTTTTTTAATAAAAAAGTTAACTGTTTTTTCAAAAAACTGTTAAAAAGTTAACTTTTTTATTCTAAAACTGTGAAAAAATTATTTTTTTCGTAACTATTTTTTAATTATGTTAAAAATTTCTTTCAATAACCCAATTTGAAAAAAAAAAGTTAAGTTTTATTTGTTTCAAAATTCATAATTTTTTTATATAATTTCACGACTAACCAACATCTAAAATAATATTCTTTATAAAAAAAAATTGAAAAAAAATAAAAAATGTTAATATATAGTATAAAATTTAACAGAAACTGCTAAAAAGTTAACTATTTTTTAAAAAATAGACTGATGGAGTTAGAAAATTTGAACTAAAATTTTCTATGATTATTTTTTAGTTCCCCTTTTTTTTCCCTCCACAAAATGAATGAAAAATTGAAATCTCTTTTCCATTCCCGGCGTACTCTCATCTCCCCCTTCCCCCAAAATCTACGATCATCAATACCAACCACTACCCCCAAAATCGACGAGTTCCCTTCCCAGCCATCTCCATCTCCATCGTACTTCACCCATTTCTCCTCCATTTGTCACAACCGTAGTAAAGTAAAGCCCCCGTCAACTGCCGACACCGTTGATCTCCTCCCTCCTCCATGGCAGTGGTCGCATCTGCAAACGGAGACAACAAATCCATGGACCAATCGCTGCCTTCTCGACTCTCCGATGCCACAGCCACCGCCGATTCGCCGTCTGTCTCACCCGCTTATTAGTCTATCAATTCCAATTACACTTCTACTTACAGTTTCTGAGGATTTTTTTCATGAGATGCTATAATGGATTTTGCCCTAATGTTGAATGGGCCCTCCTCTTTGTGAATTTCTCTACTTTTTATTAAAATATGTTTTCTTATGTGATGACAATACAGGTCGGTGATGGAACCACTACAGTAGTTCTCCTTGCAGGGGAGTTCTTGAAGGAGGCAAAGCCTTTTATTGAAGATGGAGTCCACCCTCAAAATTTGATTAAGAGTTATCGAATTGGTAGCAATTTGGTATATTTTCTTAATTGGCATGCAAGATATCTTTTGTATTTTACTCATTTTGACATTCTGAGCTCTAATTAAACAAAAACTTGGATGATCTATCTTTGCTGTTGTTGTCAACTACCAAGCGTGTCTTTACTTTTTGCTGCACCTAAAGCTTATAATGCCCCCTTCCCATGTTTCAGCACCATAGTTACCTATATTGATTTCATTGCAATCATTAAGTCTCATTATGTGATATCTCTATATAATAGCATCTATGCTGAAATACAAACTTTTAGCTCCATTTTTGTTTCCCTGCTGTTAGGGACAGATGGGTAAGTTTAAAATAGGCTTATCGCCCGAGTAAAATCACAGTCTATTTTGCTGGACGTAACCAATGCCCTAACTGTTTGTATCCCTTTGTTAAGGGTCGCTCAGTCATATCCATTCTTAGAAGTGTTTTCTAGATGCTAAAAGTTTACCTTTGTATTGTAACAGAGGGATTAAATCTGAAGAGTGTCGAAGACTATAAATATTTGAAGCAAAGCAATTGTTATTCGATTCTTGGGGTTGACGATGCTGAGCAATTCCGTATTGTTCTGGTACTGTAATCTTCTTCTCTCTTTTATGAGTAATCTCATGCATTTATTAGTATTTTCAGCCACTTTCTTACACCTCTCTTTCCTCTCATAAAGAGTGCTATCGTGAAACTTGTGCTAACATGAAATAGTTGCAGGTGATTTCAGATAAATAAGCAGATGTTTACCCTTCCAGGTGCAGGTTCGAGAGAGATTCGAGCCCTGGTGATGATCCCGAACTGTCCCAGGCCTCCAAGAATAACATAATAGAGGTCAGAATTATTTCTCTCTGTACAGGTGACCACTTGTCATGTTCCTGAAAATTCATCAGTTGGTTAGTTGGTTAATGCCTTATTTTTATAGACAAAGTTACATAATTGTTATGGCTGTATTTATACTGGATTCGCTACCTTCAGAAATTACCAAAATGTTCATAAACAGTGATTTTATTTTACTTTTTGTTTCCTATATACTAATTCGGCTAATGACTAGAAGAGTGATCTGCATGATCTGCATGAGCGTACCTGTTACAGCCTCTAGCTGGTAAACATTATTGATTTGGGGTCCATGCCGGAATTCTTGCCTGCTGATTCCAGCATTTGATAAAGTTCCCCCCACTGTCAAATGGAGATAGTCCGTCCAAGATTTTGGTGCGAGCCCATGTTTAAGGCTTTCATGCAGAATATTTAACCATAACTCACCACCAGAGACATCTACATTAGGATGCTTGCCCATGTGAAAGTGTATTTCCTGTCCACTGAGCGATTCCATGTTAATAACCAGCCTTGATGTGCTTGTGCTTGTGCTTGACCTTCAAGGGAGTGGCCATGGCCTCGTGCAGCAACTGTAAGCCTTGAAGCGGTACTGTGAATACCCCGTCCCGATGCAACGCGCATTCGGAAGTTTGAAATAATTAATCATATAAAGTCGGATCGAAATGGGATATTCATTTAGTGACACTCGCTTTAAACCATATTAAAATATTAGTTTAATTTTGAGAGTCGCCACGCCACTTTGATATAGCCCAAAGCTTTGAAAAAAGGCTAAACATGTAATTGGGTTCGGGGGTCAAGTTACAACAGAAGAAGAAACGCTATCACTCCTATTGCCCGACGGATCGGTCTTTCTAGCATATGGGGTGTTGGTTGTGTGCGGTGTTTACAGGAATAGATAGAAGAAACGGGATCATGCATAAGGAGGAGGGGAGAGAAAGAATTTATTGATGATCACACCCTAAAACCTTTGAGTTAGGCCCTCGGAAGGTGCACTAATCAATGTTCATCCTTGAGGGATTGTTGATCATGGGATAATTATAACTAAGGTGGAAGGAAAGAAATAGTTCCTAGATCCATTGGGTTTCTTAGGGCGAAACCTTAGATCATCCTCGGCTATGAACAATTAAATATATTAAAACAACCCTAAATCTAGCATATATGGCATAAGCAAGAAATAAAGCAATTAAAATATACTAAGCATGCAAACAATAATAATAAAGACAATAATAAAGAACAAGAATATTAAAAAGAGAGTCTTACCAATTGTAGCAAGACTTGGGGGTCGAATCTTGACGATTCGAGAGGAAAAAGAAGAACTGAGGGTTAAAGCAAGTATGGTCTCGCTTCTCCCGGAGAAAATTGTGTGTCAATATGGGGAGCCGGGCACCCCTATTTATAATACCTCGGAACAGGGTGGGCTTCTAAAGGGTCGATCGGCTCTAGGATTGAAGGGTCGATCGGCTCTAAATAAAAGGGTCGATCGGCCAATGCACGGGCAAAGGGCCGATCGGCTCTTCCAAGCGGCGTACCTTCCACGGCCGGCGGCGACGGCGCTGGTACGGAAGAATTAATGAGCTTTTAGGGTTAGGGTTTCGCTAGGGTTTCTTAATTAATATTAACCGGGCCAGGTATTTGGACTACCTTTTTTCGGACCGGGTACTAACAGTAGCCCCTCGGCGACGCTTCTTGTAAGACAAGTGGGGTCGACGATAAAAGAATAGGATCCGTCTGAAAAAGGGATTTCAGGAGGTAAGAAGAGTGATCTTGCGGATGCAAGGGATTGGACTCGAGCTGAGTCGCAAAAGGATGACCAGATAGGTCAAGTGGCTGGACCCACGTCGGGCTACCTACGTATCCCAAAAAGGAATCAAGCCAAGTCGTAGTTCAAAAGAGTGGGCGTTTTTAATACCCGAGAATGGCGGATGTGTGGCGTCAAGGATACGTGACTGCACGGGAGTCACCACAAGATTTGACAGTCCGGGGAGTCACCCAAAGATTTGACTGTCCGGGGAGTCACCCAAAGATTTGACTGTACGGGGAGTCACCCAAAGATTTGACTGTACGGGGAGTCACCCAAAGATTTGACTGTCCGGGGAGTCACCCAAAGATTTATTTGTCAGGGAGTCACCCAAAGATTTATTTGTCAGGGAGTCACCCAAAGATTTGATTGTCAGGAGTCACCCAAGATTTATTTGTCAGGAGTCACCCAAAGATTTGATAATTTGACTTGTCAGGGAGTCACCCAAAGATTTGATAATTTTGACTTCTACGGGAGTTACCCCGAAAAAATATTAATCTAAAAAAGTTTGGAATTATGAAATGAATTAAAAAAAGAGGTTTTATTTTAAAAAGGGGTTTTAAAAACGGTTGTATTTTGGAAAATGGGGGAATTTTTGAAAGTGGGGGATTTGTTTTTGGGAAGGGGAAAAGTTTTTGAAAAAGGAGAGTTCCTCGGGAAGGAGGAGAAATTAAATCAACCGGTCAAATTACTGCCCGAGGAGGACACGCGTCGGGCCTAGGGGCGAAGGGCCGATCGGCCCTATGCTGATTGGTGGGGCCTTTTGACGAGGATCGGGGTCACCGGGAGGAATCTGGCCGTTCGATCGGGCGGAAGAAGCACAAAAATGGGAGGGCCGATCGGCCCTTGACTCCCATTGGCTGAAAAGCGGCCGATCGGCCTTAAGAAAGTGCCGTCTTCTTCTCCAACTCACTTTCTTCTTCTTTCTACGAAACTTCTTCCTTTACGCCGAGTTTCTTGAAGATTTTCGCCGGAGTTCACTTGATTTTATGCCGAGATTTTTGCTTTTGCCATGGATCCCGACGTCGCGGCTTTGGAACGATTGCTCAATCAACCGGATTATTCACCGTGGGCTCATACCGGAGGTATAGGCGGTTTTCATGGTTATGGGGGAGAAGTTGGAGCTAGTGGTTATGGCGCGGGGTAGCCGTAGTTACGCGGTTTAGGGGTGGTTTTGGTGATATGGGTGGTGGTTTTGGTGGTATGGGTGGTGGTTTTGGAGGTGGCGGCCATGGCGGCGGTGGTGGCGGTTATGGTGGTCTTTGGCGGCGCGGCCGTGGTGGTGATGGCGGTGGGTATGGCGGCGCGGTGGTGGCCATGGCGGGAATGGTGGAAATGATGGTGGTGATGATGATGAGGAGGAGGTTGATGTTGATGCGGGGAGAGTGGCCAGGAGTGATGTCGGCGGGAATGCCGAGGCTAGGAGGCGGCGAGCTTCGCGTAATTATCGGCCTTCGAGGCATTCGTTCTATTGCACAACCGGGCGGACTTTTATGCGGGCCTGAATTTTCATGGATCCAGCTGGTCTCCGATCCGCGTCGGGATGAAGGTACAATTTTTATTTAACAACATAATAATTGATACATGTGCAAAGTATTTTTATTTAAAATGCGAGTAATGATCTTTGTGTTTACTGCGAGATGAAGAAGATGAAGGGACGTAGTTCCCTTAAGGCGGTTGGTGAGTGTGGGCGCTTTTGCCCGGCCGGTGAGGGTGGTCCTCGCGAGATGGTGTGGAACTTGGGGTTGGGCCCCTTCTTTGATATGGTTGCGGCTGATGGGTCGGACCGGAAGTGTAATGCGGTGGTGAAGGTGTGTCGTGAGTTACGGTGGGACCACGACACATACTTTCCATACGAGTTGGGGTGAGACTACGATCACTCCTGCGGCTTTGCCGTCCTCGCGGGTTGAGGTTTACGGATGTAGTGTTGCCTTTTGATGAGACCCTACACTCGATAAGGCTCGTCGAGATCCAGTGTTCGGCGCTAGCGTTGGCCCGGCGAGGAATTTCGGTGTTGACGCGGGAAGGCATGTACAAGCTTGTGAGCTGCTATCGATCGTCTGAGTCGGTCGGTATGGGACGGACGCACTTGTCAGGGATTCCTGCAGTACGGCTTATCGGTGGCCCTCTTTCCCAACTCGGGCCGGTGTGCCGATTCTCTTTATTGGGCGCCTTGTCGATTTGGACTTAGTGCGGCATATTTCTTGGGGAGGGGCCGGCTTGGTGAGAGCATCAGGGCCCTTGACACTGTCTCGAGGTCCAACACCTCTTCTTTCGATGCTTTCCACTTTGTCTTGGAGGTACGCTAACTCTTGTTATTTTCATTACCTCTTACTTGTTACTTGTCTTTCCGTTTTTGTAACTATGCTTTTACGTCTTTTGCGAGGCTTGGGTTTATGAGATCTTCGGCGTTGCGCCGTTCACCTTACGGGACCGGACTCGGGATGTGCCGTCTTGCGTCTTGGAGGAAGGAAAACCGGGTTGAGGGTATCCGAAGACGGTTCGCGAATCTGATTTGAGGCTGTGTTTGATGGTCCCAGTAGACACTGAGCTTTTACTCTTCCCTTGGACCCCAGAGGCTTACGAAATTTGTTGGTGCCGTTCGGGATATTCTTGCTTCCCTTGTTGCTAGTTGGATTGCTTGCCGACGAGATGTATGCGGGCGAGCGGGTGTCGAGAACGGCACCATGCGTGGGCTCCTCTTTATGCGCCGCGGCATCCTCCCGAGATATGTGGTATCGGACCGGCTAGCAGGGAGGATGGAGTACTGTATGGGGTCCCCGCTCATCACTTCCGCCTTGACATGCCTTACGTAGATTTTGTAGCTCTTTATACGAGATCACCACGAGGTGGTGCGGCGGGAGCTTTCTGCGGAGGCCCGAGTTTCTGGTATGGGGAGCGGGATCCGGTTATTCTGAGCGAGATGGGTGCTCCACCTCCGAGATAGTAGATATGCCTCCATTTCCCGACCACTTCTTTGTACATATGGCCGATGGGGAGGTGAGGGTAGACTTGACACCCACGAGGCGACGAGGTCGAGGGTGCTCATCTTCCTCCCGGTGGTCGGCGGGGTATGCCTTTTACCTTTCCTCTTCATTTACGGTACTTATACTTTAGGCGTGATGTAACTCTCGCCCTTTGATTTTTCAGGTCACTCGGGAGTCTTATGTGCGGTCGGTGAGGCACGATAATGTGCGACCGTCTGGCGAGGAGTCTTGTGGCGGCGCTTTCTTGCCAATCCCGGAGATCGGTAGATGTGGATCCGGCACAGTGGAGACAGCGCTCCCAGGGTGAGGGTAGCTCGACATCCGGATTTTCTCGCGGCCGTGCCTCGACTTCCCGTAGGGGTCATTAGGATTTTTTATTTTTATGTAGTACCTGTAGGGAAAAAGTAGGAGCATGCAGACTCTAGATTTTATGCTGACTCACTGATGTATGCGACTAGTTTATGGATTTAATATATAAAAGTTAGTCTTTTCCATTTATGTACATTTCTATTTTTGGATGTTATCTATTTTTGTACACTGCATTGGACAAAATGAGGACAAATCAAAATAAAATAAAGTAAAAATTGAAAATAGAAAATAATAATAATAAAGAATAAAGAATAAAGATAAAAAATAAAATAAAAGAACAAAAGGAGGGGCCTTGGGATCTGTAAAAGCTGCTGAAGTTGAGCCGTCTTCTGGAGAGACCAAAGGGTCGATCGGCCCAATATTAAAGGTCCGATCGGCCCAATATTAAAGGTCCGATCGGCCCTATGCTGAAAAGGCGGCGGTTGTAATTCTGAATGATGGGCCGATCGGCCCTCCTTTTCCTGCACGGATTTCTTTACTGTCCTTTTCCTGTACGGATTTTGACACCAAAACCTATATAAACCCTTTGTCAGCCGTCGGGTACCACGCACAATTTCTTTTCTCTCTTCTGCTGTTGTTCTCTTCTTCGTACTGTTCTCTTTTTCCTGCCGTGGACAAGCACGATGAATTCTCATCCCTCCGTCTTGATGGAGAAGCAAAACAATTTTGAGAGTGATTTGGCCGTTTGGGTATCCAAGGTACCTCGTTCCGTCCGTCATGCTTTTGATAAACGTTTTGGGGTGAAGTGTGTTTGGTCCCTTTTGCCCATGCATCCCAATTGGAATCTTTTACATCTTTGCTTCTTTGCTTTTTGGGATGAATCCAATCATGTTTTCAACTTCTCTTACAACGAGATTACACCCACCTACGAGGATTTTCTTGCTCTGTGTGGAGGGGATGATGTCAGTTTGATAGCGGTTCCACAGGATAGAGTTCCGTTGGTGACAAGGGTGGCCAAATTTCTGCACCTCCCTACAGCTGTGGCTAGAGGTTTGGTTGAAGGTGTAGACATAGATATCTGTGATTTGCCGGGGAGATTTGCTCATGGTGATGACTTCGACTCGGATTTTGCCTTGGATTGCCTGGCTCTCTGCTTATTTTCCAAGGTTCTGTTTTCTCCTTATGTGGGTGTAGCTACCAGTGGATGCTTGGATATGGTTGATCAGGCCCGTTCGGGGAGGAGCATCATTCCGGTTCTCTTGGGCGAGACGCTTCATGGTATATCTCATATAGCTAGGGGTGCTCCGCTTATGACTAGGGGCGGTGCCAAATTGCGACCACGTGGCTTGAGGATCGACTTTTTGTTCTAGAGATTCCCCCTTCGAGTGTTAGGCCTTGGTTTCATGGTTGTAGGAGGAAGATTGATCCGCTTTCCGACTTGTCAGAACGGGAGTGGAAGATGTATTTGGCGGAGGTGGATGCGATAGGATTCATTGGCGAGTACGGCATTGGGGCCTTTCCTTCATTCGGAGCCTTCGGCTTGGGCAATGCACGATTCGTGTACCGGCTTTTGAGACTACCACCTTTTACTATGCGGAGCGGGTACTTCGGCAATATGGCATGGAGCAGTCCGTCCTCCAACTTGGGGCACTTACGAGTTTGATGATTACGCGAAGTCCTTCCAATGGACGTTGGTGTTTCGGTTTTGATGGTAAGCTTATGGAGTTCTCATGGGATGCCACGAGCCTATCTTGCGCGGCGGACCCTTAGCACTCATTTGTCGCATGCTTATTTGACATGGTATGAAGAAAACTTGGGACCGATGAGGGAGACTTTGTATGACTTGAGACGGAGATTGGTTCCTAACATATCTTCGAGCCGTTTTCTCGAGAGACAAGGAGGCTTTGGGGATTTCTCTAGACACGGTGGAGGAGAATCCTCCCAAGAGGATGGAGCGGAAGTTGAAGGGTAAGGCGATCGAGGAGGTTCCCCATTGAAGAAGAAGTATTTGCCTTATTTTAAGAGAGAGAATAAGAAGAAACCGACTCGACGAGTGCCAAGAAGAAGAAGGACGGAGATGAGGGGCCTAGTGCCAAGGAATAGACCTTATATGTCAGAGTATCCACCCACGGTCATATGCGAGACACATTAGTTATTTATTTTGTCTTTTAATTTTTTAGTTTCTTTGCAAGTTATTTAGTCATTAGTATAGTCGAGCTTAGACTCATCAAATAAGTGTAATCAAGCATTGATTGTGGGAATGAAAAAGTTTATTTCTTTTAGTAAAAAAGCAGATTGGATTTTTATTTATTTTTGGACCGCGCCGATTAAGGCTGCCTACGTTCCCCTTTTACAATGAGAACCAAGGGGCTCAGGTCGTCGTAGTTCATTTTCATCAAGCTACTATTTTTTAGAAAGGGAAGATAGAAGCGGGACAATTTTTATTTTATTTGCTCTAACTTTTGCCTAGACCGCCCTTTACGGGTTTTCAATCTAGCGAGCTTTTGAACGCACCCTTTCTTTTATTGCTAGACCGCCCTTTGCGGGTTTTCAATCTAGCGGGCTTCTTTTTGCGGTTTTTTTTTTTTTTTTTTTTTTTTTTTTTTTATTTAGAGGGGAGGAAGAGTTTAATCATAGTAGCGTACGAGCTTGCTTTGAGGTTGGTGGGCTCCTTGAATTCGTTGCCATCCAAATGCGCCATTTTAAGCTGCTCCACCAGAAAATATCTTCTTGATCACATACGGGCCGGTCCATGTAGGGGCCCACTTCCCTAGAGGATTGAACTTGTTGGGAAGTTGTTGTTTCAAAACCAAATCTCCTTCCTTAATGTCTAAGGGCTGCACCTTTTTGTTAAAAGCCCTTGTTGTCCGTCTTTGATAGGCTCGGATGTGTTCCATGGCTTTGAGTGCTGCGTTCGTCAAGTGTGGCCAGCGATCATATCGGTGCGGAGCCATTCAACTACGCTACTTGATTTTCTAATAAGATCCTCAAAGACGGGACTTCCAACTCGGCCAAGATCTTGCCTCCATCCCATATGTCGAGCAAAAGGAGTTTCGCTGTAGGCGTACGAACGGAAGTTCTATATCCCCAAAGTGCTAATGGTAGTTTCTCAGGCCAGTCCCTACCTCGAATTCTTTGTCTTTACGATTATACGCTCAATCGTTTTGTTAGGCTGCTTATTGCTCCATTGGTGCGAGGCCTATAAGGGGAAGACTTGTGCCGGGTAATCTTGAACTACGCGATGTCTGTCACAATCTCCGCCGAAGTGGGACCCGTTGTCCGAGATAATCTCATTTGGTACTCCATATCTGCACATGATGTCCTCCTTAATGAACTGTGCCACCTTTTTGGAAGTCAACACCTTGTAAGATTTTGCCTCGATCCACTTGGTGAAGTAATCCACTGCTACTAATACAAAACAATGCCCATTGCTTCCGGCGGTGTAATCTTGCCAATCACATCAATCCCCCATGTCGCAAATGGCCAAGGGTTACCATACTATACAACTCGTGAGGGGTACATGGTTCAAATTGGAACACATTTGGCATTTGGGACATTTCCGCACAAAGCTGGATGCGGTCGGCTTCTATAGTGACCCAATAATAACTTGGCCAGTGTGATTTTACGTCTCAACATTACGGCATTCATGTGTGGACCGCACAAGCCGTCGTGTACTTCTTCCATGATCACTTACGCTCGTTTCGCGTCTACACAGAGTAACATGAGACCATCGTAGTGTCTTTTGTACAACATATCATCCAGTAGAACAAACTGTCCGGCCAATCGCTTCAATGCCTGCAAACTTTTAGCTTTCACGTCACCTAGAAAAGACACATTACCCTTCTTGAGATATTCATAAATCTGTGCGTACCACGGATCCTTATTTTCCTCGATGTCAGGTTGAATCTCGCAGCAGTAGGCTTCGTAGCAGTAAGCGGGGTTCTCTCTTCGGCCAACTCTGAACGGTTTTACAGACATTCCGTGAGGGATCTCGACCAAAGAAGCCAGTGTAGCTAAAGCGTCGGCAAATCTATTTCTGTCCCTGGGTAGATAATGGAATGTCACTTCCTTGAATTGCTTGACAAGCTCTTCCATATGAGTCTGATACTGTTGCAAGTAGGGGTCAACAGTCTTCCACTTCTTAGATGTCTGATTGATAATTAAAGCTGAATCTCCGTATACTTCCAATTCTTTCACATTACGCTCCAAGGCTGCTTCTAAACCGGCTATGCATGCCTCGTATTCAGCCGCGTTATTGGTGGTTGTAAAATTCAGCTTGATGGCGATGGGGGTGTGCTCATCTTTGGGATCAACCAGAAGGATTCCCACTCCGTTGCCTCTCTTGTTTGCGGCTCCATCAAAGAATAGTTGCCATCTCTCTTCCGTATCAATGCTAAAAATCCCCTCGTCTGGAAATTCCGGTTCAAGCCCCTGTTCTTCTGTACTTGGAAACTCTGCTAAATGATCCGCCATGGCTCTCCCTTTAACTGCTTTTCTCGGCACATAGGTGATATCGAATTCCCCCAGAAATACCGACCACTTGGCTAATCTCATGGACAGAGAAGGTTTGTCAAACAAATACTTAATTGGATCCATCTTCGACACTAGCAGAATCGGATGTGCTGACAGGTAATGCTTGAGCTTGTTAACCACCCAAACTAGCCCGGTACAGGTCTTTTCCAATGCTGAGTAGTTTAGCTCACTCCCCTGCAACTTTCGACTAACAAAATAAACGGCGTTCTCCACCCGAGAGTCCTTGGCTTCTTGTGCCAGCATAGCCCCAACGGCTGTATCGATTCTTGTTAGGTACAATAGCAACGGTTTCTCCGAATGTGGGGGCGAAGGATAGGGGATTGACCAAGTATCTCTTGATTTCCTCGAAGGCTTCTTGACACTTCCGAGTCCCAATCTATACTTGCGGTTTTCTTCATCAATCTAAAAATCGGCTCACACATGGTAGTTAATTGATTAATGAAGCGGGCGATGTATTGTAACCGTCCCATGAATCTCTTGACTTCCTTTTCTGTGCGTGGTGGTCTCATCTCCATGATGGCTTGAATCTTCCTTGGATCTGCCTCAATCCCTCGTTCGGTGACCATGTAGCCCAGGACCTTTCCTCGAATAACTCCAAATGTACACTTGGCAGGATTCAAACGCATTGCGTGCTCTCGCAGTCTATCGAAGAATTTTCCTCAAATCAATGAAATGCTTGACCGTCGACCCCTTGGAATGAATGATCATATCGTCGACATACACCTCGATCTCCTTATGGATCATGTCATGGAATAATCTTTGTGACCGCTCTACGGTATGTAGCCCTGCATTTTTCAATCGAATGGCATTACGGTGTAGCAGTATGTTCCCCATGGTGTGGTGAAAGCCGTCTTCTCTGATGCGCCTCCGCCATCTTAATCGATTATATCTGCCAAAACCATCTACAAAAGACTTGACCTCGTAATTGGCAGTGGCATCTACTAGCATGTCGATATTGGGCAGCGGGAAGTCGTCCTTTGGGCTAGCCTTGTTGAGATCACGAAAGTCAACACAAACTCTAACCTTGCCATTCGATTTGCTTGGCCGTCACAATATTAGATAACCACGTCGGATATTCAATTACTACGATAAAGCCCGCTCGGAGGAGCTTCTCTATCTCTTCTTTAACTTGCGAGACCATTACGGCTTAATGCGGCGCAATTTACGCAGACGAGGCTTGGCGTGCACGGTGCTAGCGGTATTCTATGCTCCACTATCGAGTTATCCGGCCCAGGCATATCCTTGTATGACCATGCGAACACATCCGAATACTCCTTAAGCAGCTCAATCAACGCTTCCCTTTCAGTCCCTTCGAAGAAGCTTCCAATCTGTGTCTCCCTCGGCTCTTCTTCCGTTCCCAAATTAATACATGATAACACCTCATCGGCAGCTTGGGCCCGACCTTCCTTTTGATTGATAACTTGCTTAGAAATTTCTTTTATGTATTCATTGTTTAGTGTGTCCGCTTCTTCTAATGAGTCATTATTAACTAAGTTAATTTGATTAAGTTGAGCATTATTTTTAGTTAATTTATCATTCAGAAGATTGGCTATGAGGGGATACTCGAGAAAGATCTAGTTTTTCATTCATAGCGAAAGGGAAAACAACATTTGCAACTAACTCATAGTCTTCGACGTGAGGTCATCGAGACTTGGAAGACGACTCAAACTCAAAAGAAAACACATCGAGACTCAAACAAAGCAGATGACTACGAAGAAACGAGAGGACTTGGGGGAATCGGGGAGACTCGACGGGAGGAGGCATCGGCCCGGCTCTTGAACCATGTATTCCTTCGTGGCTACGGGTCCGCCAAATACGCACCAATTCTTGACTTTCCAACCATGGGCGTCACCAACGTCCTTGGATCCGTATCATCTACTGCTTGATATTTGCAACCATATCATCTTCTATATTGAGATTCCCCAAATCTGCAACGAGTTCGACCATCCCATTCCTCTGCATCCTCTGGCTGCAATGTTCTCAACCATCGGCTCCTCCAAAGATACTGCCTAGGCTGATCGGCCAACCCATCTTCGGTCTTGATGACGTAACGGCTACGGCGCTGTGACAACCTTGCCTCTCTTCGACGTGGATCCATGAGAACCGTCTTCGGCTTCGACCTATCAACTTACGTATCACTGAAAATTTCGAAACCTTTACGAAGCCTGCTGTGTGATCAAACCATGGCTCACTAAACTCCATGCAAGAGAATTCTTCGCCCTCCTTGACAAAGTAACTATTGAGGGAAAGGCGGTATGGCCTCATCTCTACATTGTTGGTAGGGCGGCTTCACCCTTTTGATGTATTCAATTCTTTCCATCTCGGCTTTATCTTCGGGGAGTAAGGACGTAGCTAGACCTTGGTAGGCTGCGGTGATCAATAGCCTCCACTATTTTCGTGGGTCCTTGGAGATGCTGCCAAGACCCGATCTGGTACAAATCCCATGTTTCTCATCATTCTTATAGTGGCCGTACTGCGTACGAATGTTTTAGTGAGGTCCACCGCGCAAACTTGTGCTTGTGCTATTAGGCGAAAACCGGCGAACATTGAACTACCCTCTTCGTGTTGAATCTGTAGGACCGGCTTTCCCCCGGTGCTTGTTCCTTGAGATGTTACCGGATCGGCTGTAAATGGCTTGTCACTTGATCGCCGTGGAATTTCACACATTGATGCAATGAGGAAGGGACTCCATTCATCGATGCAACCATGGCCTACCCGGCGGCATGGTGAAGGTGGAAGGTATGTCTATGACTTGAAACTCGGCAATCATAGTAGTGGTCCCGCAAGTAAGGGGCAAGGCGATTATTCCCACAACGGCCAGGCTAGTGGAATCGTATCCTCGCACGGAATGAGCTGAAGGTCTCAAATCGTGGGACTTAGATCAGGGACGTCCGTCATCACGGAAGGCGGTATGTTCGCATGAGAACCGTTATCTATGAAAATACGTGGCAACCTTTTTCCGTTGACTTCAATAGTAATGTGCGGTGGTTCATTATGATCCGATCCAAACTCCGGCATATCCAACTACGAAAATGTAATGATATTCCCAAAGTGTATGTTGCCGATCATCTGCGTTACATCTTCGGCTTTGTATCGAGACGGCACGAAAGTCGCGGCAAGATTACTGTTCCAACATCATCTGTGGGCATACGAGGACGTTAGCAAGGACCATAAGGATATATTGGCTTGAGTTAGCTTCAGTGCGTGAGAATAGGGTCTTCTTTATCGGGGTTCACTACTTCGGTTTTCGGACCAAACACTTTCTTCGCCCCTTTATCTTACGGTTGATACACCTTTCCGGACCTCGTGAGTAGACTAACCCCATTCTTCTCCATATCGGATACTTCTGCGTGAATTTCAGCCAACGAGAGAGGTTTAGGACTCTCTTCCACATAATCACCATTTAACGAGGCAACTTCTCTAGACAGGTTCCTCAAAAGACGGCATATAACAAGAAAATTCTTTATAAATTGAACTCAAATTACAAGCGACACAAGCTGCCTCCTTTGTCAGTCAACAGGACTCGGCGGATCGGTGAGGTCTTTCTCTACCATAGCAATATCACTACCAACTATCTTACTAGGATTTTCTACCTTCCCTTCAATGATGAGCTTACGCGGCCCTTTTCAAAGCAAAACCGGCATACTCGGAGAATTTCGGCACGAACAATCCCTTTACGACAATAGTTGAGAATACATCTTACATTGGCGGCCCCGAGTTTCTCAAAAGCATCTTCCATCTCTACCAAGTGATAAAATTACCTTCCACCATGTGGATCTTGTTGTTAGGGAGAGGATTCCCCACAACATTTGGAGACTTCGGCTTCTCTACCTTGCCTTGCCGAATCAAGTCTTGCACTAACCGTTTGAGCGAAGGCGATGTCGGTGGTGTGACCCTTGTATTTGTGGTAGTGGCAATACTTAGAAGCATCTAAGCCTTCCCTTTGGTTTATCGGTTCATAATTCTCAGCGGCTTGACCAAGCCCTTCTTTACTAGTACTTCAAAAACCTTGCCCATTGGCATTCCAAAATCGTCAAACACTTCCCTCTCGCGGTGAACATTGTTATTCCCCCTCATTACGGCTTGAACATCCAGCGGCTTCCCCTTGTACATAATTTACTTGCCCCACGGAGCTCTTTCTTTCTTTGCGGCATTTGCGGGAGCTCTATAGCGGAATGAATTATTAGCGGCCCCGGTGTCCTTTGGTGGAGTGATTCGGTGATGCCACTCTCATAACGTACGCCGAATCCACCATTTCCCTAAGATTGGGAAAGTAACCATTACCAAGCTGCCAACTTGTGTCAGGGCAACAAGCACTTGTAAAAAATCTGTTCTGTTCATTCTCCTTGGGCGGATCCGAATTTCGCTCAACTTATCATTCAACGTTTGTAGAAGTCATAAATCGATTCTCCATTCTTTTGAAGCGTGTGCTCCAAATCAGCTCTATTCACTTGCCAATCCATGTTTGCTTGATACTTTTCGAGAATACCCTACTAACCTTGTCCCATGTGTCCACTTTCCTCCTCATTCAACTTCAGAAACCAACGGAGAGCAGCCCCTTCCAATGTGCTATGGAACATTCTCGCCATTTGCTCGGGTGTACAGTCTTTGGCCCTCATCGCCAACGTATAGCTGTCTAAATGTGTCTTCGGGCAAGTAACTCCTCCAAACATAGCCATCTTGGGCATCTTGAAATCTTGAGGTAGGGGTGCAACTTTGCTCGGATTAAGCATCTTGATGGGGGACACACCTTGCTTTCCCATTTGCTCGGTCAATGCCTTCACTTGTTCAATCAACGCTAACACAGTCGGGTCTGTAGCAATGTTGGAGTTCTGCATGGCTGGGGGTTGAGTGATGGTAGGGGAGGTGGAGTAGGTAGGGATATGGTGGCGGAATAATTGAAGGGTAAAGTGGGAGGGTAGATTAGCAAAGTGGTCCTTGGGTGTGTTGGCGGGGAGGTTGATAGGGTCTTTTGGACTTGCTTGAGCTCCCATACATGACGGGTGGTGGAACATTATTGTAGTTGCTTGGAACATAGTTGGGTAGAGGGAAGGTAGGTGCATTGGGATTGGCGGGATTAGGAGCATTGACGGTTTCATCTTCAACATCGACTACTTCATTCCCCATCAAGATAACCTTGTGTCCCCTTTGCGAGTTCCTCAACAAAATGATCCTTCGGCTCTTGATTATGGTTCTTCAAAGTGCGATTACGCTCTTCAAGTTTCTCAACCCTCATGGTTAAACCGGCAAAGTAGGCGTGCGGAAGCGGGCGGAATGTCATTGAAGTCGGGGTTGGCAGGACCTTCCATTGAAGTGACTGGAGTAGAGCCGGTTGCAGAGGCAGCAGGTGCGCTTGGAGTAGTGGGAGGCAAGGTTGTCATTGTTGAATGAAGAACGCGGCCCGACCTTAGCTCTGCGGAAGTATCAGAAAAGACTCGGTTTTAGGAGAGGGGTTGACTCAATGCAGTATACTAGCTTGAAATTTTTATTTACAAAAGCTTTGTACATTTTAGTCCTACGAAGGTTGGAAGGGATACCCCTTTTTCGCAACTAACTAAATATCCTAAAGTGGTGAATCCTAACGACTAACCTTCTCGTATAGACAGTCAATGTGATTTTTATGAAAAGTACCGCAAACCAATGATAGGTCGAGATCTTTTAACAATATATAACTCGTTCTCACATAGCACGTCCTTTGAAAGGAAATCAATTTTTTAGTGCTTTTAATCTCTCGATAGATCTTGACTTATCATTGGTTCGTGGTGACTTAGCATAAAGACCCCATTAATTGTCTATATAAAAAAGCTAGTCAAACCAACCGGTCATATGGAGTGTATTCCTAGAAAAGTGGGTGACGCAAGGGTTAGGTTTTAGGCTCCCACCGTGCAGCCGAAGCGCACTGATGAGTGGATGGCCAAGTGAGACTCGGAAGGGAGGAGACATGATCACCACACTTCCCGCACTTTGGCTTCTCCGAAGGGTAAAAGGGTGTCTGTGCAGTGTGACACGGACTCTAGTGGTAGTGTGAGGTAGAGAAATCTAATTCCTTTTTTAGAGAAAAAAGAGAAAGATTTTTTTATTTACATGAAATGCATGCATGCAATGCAACAGTTAAGAGTAAGGAAAATAAAAAGAAAGCAAAATACAACACCACTAAAAAAAACGAAAGTCTGACCCACTTAGTTTGAAAAGATTTCAAAACAGTCCCCAGCAGAGTCGCCACTGTGAATACCCCGTCCCGATGCAACGCGCATTCGGAAGTTTGAAATAATTAATCATATAAAGTCGGATCGAAATGGGATATTCATTTAGTGACACTCGCTTTAAACCATATTAAAATATTAGTTTAATTTTGAGAGTCGCCACGCCACTTTGATATAGCCCAAAGCTTTGAAAAAAGGCTAAACATGTAATTGGGTTCGGGGGTCAAGTTACAACAGAAGAAGAAACGATATCACTCCTATTGCCCGACGGATCGGTCTTTCTAGCATATGGGGTGTTGGTTGTGTGCGGTGTTTACAGGAATAGATAGAAGAAACGGGATCATGCATAAGGAGGAGGGGAGAGAAAGAATTTATTGATGATCACACCCTAAAACCTTTGAGTTAGGCCCTCGGAAGGTGCACTAATCAATGTTCATCCTTGGGGGATTGTTGATCAAGGGATAATTATAACTAAGGTGGAAGGAAAGAAATAGTTTCTAGATCCATTGGGTTTCTTAGGGCGAAACCTTAGATCATCCTCGGCTATGAACAATTAAATATATTAAAACAACCCTAAATCTAGCATATATGGCATAAGCAAGAAATAAAGCAATTAAAATATACTAAGCATGCAAACAATAATAATAAAGACAATAATAAAGAACAAGAATATTAAAAAGAGAGTCTTACCAATTGTAGCAAGACTTGGGGGTCGAATCTTGGCGATTCGAGAGGAAAAAGAAGAACTGAGGGTTAAAGCAAGTATGGTCTCGCTTCTCCCGGAGAAAATTGTGTGTCAATATGGGGAGCCGGGCACCCCTATTTATAATACCTCGGAACTTGGGCTGGGCTTCTAAAGGGTCGATCGGCTCTAGGATTGCAGGGTCGATCGGCTCTAAATAAAAGGGTCGATCGGCCAATGCACGGGCAAAGGGCCGATCGGCTCTTCCAGCGGCGTACCTTCCACGCCGACGGCGGCAGCGGTACGGAAGAATTAATGAGCTTTTAGGGTTAGGGTTTCGCTAGGGTTTCTTAATTAATATTAACCGGGCCAGGTATTTGGACTACCTTTTTTCGGACCGGGTACTAACAGGTACCCATTCGAAAGATATGTTTGATAACTGTGGAAACATCAGATACTAATTTTGGATAGAGAACTGCTGTTGGGAGGATATGGTATCCGTGCCAAAGTCCTTGGCTGCATGGTGGATCTTGTAAAGGCTAAGATGCCCATTGAGTTTTAATGTCTGCATTGATAATGGGATAATTGATGAACCTGAATGAGGATGTATTGCAGAGGTGGCAAAAGGGTGCTCGGAACTTATCTACTTTTCTTTGTTATGTTAAAAACTTGTTAGGTTTTTACCATTTATATTATGTAATTAGTATGTGTCTATGACACGTTGTCATGTGTACATATATATATTATGTATCTTTTGGGAATGAAGTTTGTCAATACATGTTAATTATCATGTCAATTAATTTTTTATATAATATTTTTTTATTATTTAATTGTATATATATTACTATTAGTAATCAATATTAATACATAACAACAGCCGTTACATTAGGTGTGCATCTAATTTTTGGCGTTATATTAGGTATTCAACTACTTTTTAAATTGGCGTTGCATTAGGTACTCATCTACTTTTTGGTGTTGCATTAGGTGTTCATATAGTTTTAAAATTGGCATTGCATCAGGTATTTACCTGATGCAACGCCAAAGCTCTGGCATTACATTAGCTTACTATGTCGTTGCATTAGACCTAATGCAACGCAAGAGAATGCAACAGCCATTTGGCGTTACATTAGGCCTAATGTAACGGTTTTTGGGCCCTAATGCAACGAAAATTTGCGTTACATTAGCTCAGAAATGTAGTAGTGGATTGACAGACCTTTCTAACATTGAGCAAGGGAAGAACGAAACAACTGTGAGTTACTACAATCGATTCAGAGCCATGGCTAATCAGGTAGAGGAAAGCCTAACTGGCTGGGAGGTTATCGTTTGCTTTAATTCCGGGCTGAGATCTGGGCAATTAATCTATGAACTCTATGCCAGGGAGCCTAAATCGAAATTTGATCTGTACAATGTGGCTTATGCCATAGCAATGGCAGAAGAGAAAAGTAAGAAGAGCTCTGAAAAACCAGAGGCAAACGCAGCTGGCACCAACTGGGCTTCGAATGGAAGTAGCTACAAGGGGAAGAATAGAACTCGGGCTACTGAAAAAGTCGTGGTTTTTACCCCCCTCACCAAACCTATAACGGAGATCATGCAGTTGGTGAATCTGCCAAGTCCCCGACCACTTGATGAAAGAACAAAGTACACCCGCGACAGCTCCAAGTATTGTGCCTTCCCCAAGGACTATGGACACAACACGGAGAATTGCTTCTCCCTCAAGAGAATGATCCAAAGATGATGAAAGGGAGGATAGGCCTCCTAGGGCTAAACTTCATGTTATAAAGGAGGAGATTGTCTCCAACAAGAAACTGAAAGACCAGGTATATGAGCTAAGTAAGATCTACCATATCCCGGCCTGGATCCATATGGAAGAGGAAGCCATTAGCTTCTCTCATAATGAGCTGGCTAGAAGCCACAACCAGCTCGAGAACAACCCCTAGTAATTAAAGGGAGGATTGATAACTGTGAATCTGAAAGGCTCCTCATAGACTCGGGGTCCTCTAGGGATATTCTGTACTACACTACTTTCCAGAAGATGAACATGAAAGACAGCATGCTGGAGCCTTACTCTGGAAGACTAGAAGGCTTCACCAACCATAAATTCAGTGTCATGGGGACGATTGGCTTATTATTGGAAGTGGGAGAGCATCCCTTCCGAGCCGAGGTCATAGTAACATTCGTGGTCACGAACCTGGCAAGTGACTACCTTGCCATCATAAGCATTCCAAGTCAAGAAAAACTTGGGTTGGTCGCTTCCCTCCCCCACCAATGAGTTAAATTCCCTACTCATGCTGGAATCGGATGCGTGAGAGCGACACACAAGGACTTCTTGGAACATGTGATGAGGAGCAGAAAAACATCCAGAAAAGTGGAGGTGGACACACCAGAGGAAAATCTGAAAATTTCTAAAAGATATGTTTCTAGATTATTTGGTGCTCAAAAACCTTGAAAATTTAATGTGTTTGTTAGTGTTTTGAAAGTACAGGGGTTGAAGTGCAATTAGGTAGAAAATGGAGGATAAAGTTAATTTTTGGAGGCACGACTTGTGACCATGAGAATGAGTTGTGGCCATGAGAACGACTTGTGACCATGAGAATGACTCATGCCATGGATTGGTTTGTGCAGTGATTATATTCAGAAAGACTTAGATCAAGATCACGACTCGTGCCATGACTTGAAGCCAAAGGAACGACTCGTGACCAGAGGCACGACTCGTGCTAATGCCGGTTGATGATGTCACCTTGGCCGATGTTGCAGTTTATTTTTGAAACCCTTTTTATTTAATTTCCTTTCCTTATTATATTAGGTTATTGGGGGAGTATAAATACTTCCTCTTAGAACCTTATTAGGTTAACTTTTCTTTTGAGAGAATTCAAGCACTAGCAAGAATTGAAACACTTTATTTTATCAAGATTCCAGGTTTTATTCTTTTAATTTATTATTTGTGATTGAATTCATGAATATGCGTAGCTAAGTTCCTTGTTCATGTATTGGGTATAAACGGTGTCAAAGTTTTATGCTAAAACCTAATTTCAATTTTAATTAATTTCTTGTTCTTCAAAGTTGTTCTTCATAATATTTAGGGTTTTTATTAGATCATTAACGTGAGTAATAATTACCGAATTAAAATTTGTGGATTAGATTTAATCGGTTACGTAACTGTATCGAGAAGATCTAAGTTCATATATTCCTTGGATTTTAATGCAATCTTAAATTATTGAGTGACGTAATTGAAAACTTAGGAATTGAGATTAGAAGGGTTGCAAATCGCACACCAAACCATCCCAACTCTTAGGCTAGTGAATGAACCCTTGAAATTGATTGAATACAATCTTCTTTTAGTAGCATATTACTGCGACACTATGAAATCCTAATCCGTGAATTCTCTTTAATCTAGTAAATCCCTTCAAATACTTATTTCCTTTTGTTACTTGCTCATTTCAATTATTGTCCTTAGTTGTTAAGTGAATTCAAATCATAACGTAAGCATTGGCTAAATAAGCTCGTTCTTACTCAGTCTCTGTGGATTCGACCCTTGCTTGTGCATAATACTACAACGGTAGCTTGTACACTTGCGAGGAATTTTAACTGAGAAAAATATTCATCAAGTTTTTGGCGCCGTTGCCGGGGACTTGGGTGATTTGAACAAATTTATTTGGTCGGTGTATGCAAGGTCGGCGTTCGCAGGATCCCGAGTTGGTCCCATTGAACGACGATATCAACAAGGTCGAGAGGGGCATTTCCCCTATTAGTGAATCGCAGTCTGACTCTAATCATTCTACCACCGTGGTAGAGGATCCTGAACTACTTCTTCCATCAAGGGAACAATTACATGATGCATTCTTGGGTAAATATTACCCACATTCTGCTTTGGCTAAGATCATTGGTTTCAAGCAGGAATTTAATGAGCCTTTTCATTAGGCCTGGGACAGGTTTAAAATGTTACAAATTTAGTGTCCCTATCATGATTTTCCCCAATCCATGTTGCATCAGACTTTTTATAGTGCTTTGTCCCCAGAATTTCATAGGATGGTAGATAATTCAACATGGGATATTTAGGGTCTAAAACTGTTCAGCAATGCCAAGAATTATTTGAGATGTTAAGAGGGAACTCTCAACAAAAAGGGGACAGGGGGAACATTGGGAGTTTGAATGAGGTCGGCATGAATAAAGAGATAGCTAATCAATTTGCCATGTTAAAATCAAAAATTTGATAAATTAGCGTTGATGGCCTCTTCTTCTTCTAGTTCTTCTAATGTCTCTGATGTTGATAAATTGGTATATGGTAGTTGTGTTACTTGTGATTCTAACTCTCACTCTTATGAAAATTGTCCCACTACTAGTACACACAATTTCTGTAACTGAGCAGGCACAGACAATGCAAGGATATGGGCAAGGATATGGTCAGGGTTCCCCCAGAACAATTACAAATATGGGAACACATATAATCCTGGGGCTCTAAGACATCCAAATCTTGGATGGGGAGGCAATCAACAACCAAATAAGTCTCTCCACACTCAGCCACCACATGGACAGTTTGATAGGAAGAAAGAGCCATGGGAAGTGGCCATGAACCAAATGCAGGCTGAAAAAAATCAGTTGAGCGGAAAGTCAACAAGCTTCCAAGAACCATGAAGCTGCCCTTCAAAAGTTGGAGACTCAAATTGGGCAATTGGCAACTACTTTACAAGTACACAAGCCCGGTACATTCCCGAGTCAATGTCATCAAGCTAAGGCCATCTTCACACTTAGAGGTGGTAAATATGTTTTGGACCATGAGGTGGATCCTTTTGTGGAAAATGTTATGGAAGATAATGTGGTTCTTAATGATAAGAGTACTAATGATTTGGGGGAGAATGTGATTGTTGATACTCCCACCCCCAAGCCATAAGTACCTCCTGTACCATTTCCTGGTAGGTTTTTAAGGAATAAGTTGGATCACCAAATGAAGGAGTTGATTGAAATGTTTTCAAAAGTTAGTTTCAACCTCCCACTTTTAAATATGATAAAAAATATTCCAGCTTACGCCATGTTTTTCAAAGAAATAAACTCCAGGAAATTCAAGTATGGGAAAGATGAAAAGTTGTTGTTGGGAGAGAGTGCTAGTGCTGTGGTACAACACAATCTTCCACCAAAATTGAAGGACCCCGGGAGTTTCTTAATTTCCATTACTTTGGGGGACTCAAACAAGGTGAAGGCTATTTTGGACCTTGGCGCTGGCATTAACTTGCTGCCATACTATTTGTATCTTGAGATGGGTCTTCTTAAACTAAAACCAACCACAAGGAGGTTTAGGGAAGCATAGACAGCTGCAAAATCATGAGGAGGCCTGGATCACTTTGCCACAGTAGGGAAGAGGAAGAAAAGGTTGACTGACCTTGCCAACATTGAGCAGGGAAAGAATGAGGCCACTCTGAGTTATTATAATCGATTCAGAGCCATGGCTGACCAAGTAGAGGAAAGTCTGACTGACCGGGAAGTGATCGTTTACTTCAATTTCGGATTGAGATCCGGTCAGCTGATCTATGAACTCTCTTCCAGAGAGCCTAAGTCAAAGTCTGATTTATACAACGTGGCATACGCCATAGCCATAGCAGAAGAGAAAAGTAAGAAGAGGTCCGATAAACCGAAAGCTGAAGCAGCTAGTACCAATCAAGCTTCCAATGGAAGTGGCTATAAGGGGAAGAACAGAACTCGGGCTACCAAAAAAGTCGAGGTTTTCACCCCCTCACCAAGCCAATCACAGAAATCATGCAGTTGGTGAATCTGTCGAATCCTCGACCCCTTGATGAAAGGACAAAATATACCAGCGATAGCTCCAGATATTGTGTCTTCCACAAAGATCATGGTCACGACACTGAAAATTGCATATCCCTCAAAATGATGATCCAGAGATGGGTAGATGAGGGGAAGGTTGATCGCTATGTTATAAGAAAAGATAGCAAGCGCAAGATAAAAGAGGATCACGACGATGACAAAGATGATGAAAAGGAAGACAGGCCTCCTAGGGCTAAGCTCCATGTCATAAGGGAGGAGACTGTCTCCAACAAGAAATTGAAGGACAAGATTCATGAGCTAAGTAAGGTCTATCACATCCCCGCCTGGACTCATAAGGAAGAGGAAGTTATAAACTTCTCTCCTAATGAACTAGCCGGAAGTCGCGTGGCTCGAGAACAACCCTTGGTGATCAAAGGGAGAATTGACAACTGCGAGTCCGAGAGACTCCTCATTGACTCGTGGGCCTCCCGAGATATTCTCTATTATTCCACCTTTCAGAAGATGAACCTGAAAGACAGCATGCTGGAGCCATACTCTAGGAGACTAGAAGGCTTCACCAACCACAAAATCAGTGCCATGGGCACAATTTATTTATTACTGGAAGTAGGTGATCATCCCTTCCGAGCCAAGGCCACTGTTTCTTTCGTGGTCATGGACCTGGCAAGCGACTATCATGCCATCCTAGGAATTCTAAGTCAAGGAAAACTTGGGTTGGTCGCCTGCCTCCCTCACCAACGAGTTAAATTCCCTACTCGTGCTGGAGTTGGATGCGTGAGGGCGACCCCCAAAGACTTCTTGGAGCATGTCATGAGGAGCAGAAAAACTTCCAGGAAGGTAGAGGTGGACACACCAGAGGAGAACATGAAAGTCTCTAAGTCTGTAAACACAACTCACACCAATTTTAGGCTGAATCTGATTTTCGAAGCAGAAGATGAGAAACATATGATACTGGAAATCGACGAAAGCAATAACACAATTATGTCCGTCCCGGATATAGCCCCTAATCTCGTCAGCTGCCAGAACTCGGGGGCCAACCCTGACTTGAGAAAAGGAGAGTTGCCAGATATAGACAAACCAATGGAGATGGAGGACCTAGACATAAATGGTGATGAAGGTAAAAGGCTTAGAGAAATAATCATTGAAACTCTAAAATTCCGAGACGGTCCAGAAATGGAGCTCGTAGATGAGTTAGAAGAAAGGGAGAGTGATCGGGAAGTTCTAAAAAAGTATCATAATGCCCGAGAAGTTCCTTCTCCATGTTGTATTATAGATGCAGTATTATATTCACATATGAGTGAATATAATAATATTGCATGCAGTATTAAATATTACTGCATAAGAACTTCCAGGTCATTTCGATTTAATGAGGAACTTGAGGGGAAGTGATTTGTTCCAAAAGGAACTTCCGGGTCAAATTCCCTAGAATAAATCATACTCAACCCCGACTATCCAGAAAAAAAATCAAAATTGGGGGCCAGCTCTCCCCAGAAGAAAAGGAGGAAATCATCACCCTTCTGAGAAACAATCTGGATGTCTTTGCCTGGAAGGTCGAGGATATGAGGGGAATCAAGGAAGAGATAGCTCTCCACAAGATAGAAGTTGACCCGTCTGCTAGACCTATCAAGAAGACAAGAAGAATTTTTGCAAATAACAAGGAGGACGCTATTAAGGAAGAGGTGAAGAAATTACTTAGGGAATCACAAGGGAAGCAACATACCCTGTTTGATTGGCCAATGTCATGATGGTCAAGAAACATAATGGGAGGTGGCAAATGTGTGTAGATTTCACAGATCTCAACAAGGCATGCCCGAAGGACAGTTACCCTCTCCCCAGGATTGACAAGCTGGTAGACTCCATTGCTGGACATTCCACTCTCAGTTTCCTTGATGCCTACTCTGGTTATCACCAGATAAAAATGGCCGAGAAAGACATTGAAAAAACAACCTTCCAGGTGGAGATGGCCATTTTGGGTCGTGGCTCGCAGCCCGCTTGGCCCGTTCCCGTCCAGCCCGTGGCCCATTATCCGCTTGGCCCGCTTAGTATACGGGACGGGCCTGGACCAAGGATGTCCGCACGGACCGATCTTTAGCCCGCGGATCAGAAGATTCGTTTGGTTCGTGACCCGTTTGGCCCGTGGATCAAGGAGGTCCGCACGGACCTGTATTTGTTAATGTCTAAAATGTTCTAAAATATATTCGTATGAGGGGTATTTTGGTCCAATTTACACATAAAGGCTCATTTATCATATAAGTCTGTATGAACCTGTTTGAGAATTTATAATCAGTATAAATAGAAGAGGAAGCCATACAATTTTTCTCACAAAACAAATTCAATCCATCATAGTCCATAGAATTCTCTCAAACCCGAATTTTCAAAATATTTCCAAGACGAATGTTTGTGATTACAGGAAGGCCTCCTCAAACCCGTTTCAAACTACAAACCCAAGAATCCCGTAGTCAACGCTGACAAGAGCAAGTGCTGCGCCTTCCATCAGTATCATGGCCATACCACCGACAACTGCGTGGGATTATGGTACAAAATTCAGAATTTGATAGAAGAAGGAAAGTTGGAGCGTCCCCATGGACCTAATACAGTCGGAAACCCTTTTCCGAACAACAACAGTTTGAACTCTATTGAATGGGTGCCAAAGAAGATTGCCGCAGAGCCAGTTCCTCTGCCTCTTCCAGCCAGGTCCTCATCGAATGTCCACATTACGATGTTTGTGATTGCTCCGAATGCCTTGAGTACGAGTTCCAAGACAAGATCAGGGGTAATTCTCCCAGAAAGCAGAAGAAGAATTCTTCTCAACAGAAACTGAGAGAAAGATATAAAGCTGGAGATACCAGTGTTGGTACACTCGGAGAGCCATCCGGGAAGTTCGATTACTACGTACTCTACTCCAGCCAGTCCTCCCTTCCTCCAGGCCACGCAGCTTTAGAGCAGACAGGGGTGGGAAAGCCGAAAATTCCTGCTGACACTAGAGTTCAGGCCTCAGGACACCGGAATACCTCAAATATTGACAATCTCACTGCCAGTCAGAAGCCTAACCCCCCGCGGGATCAGCCAAGGTTCAATTTGCCCAGCTTTAGGGCACGGGCGGGCAAAGGAAAGTCAAAGTCAGCTTGGCACTCGCACTTAATCAACGTACTAACCAAGGGTGGCCACCGTCGCAAACAGCCTCAACACAATGCCGAGGCACCACCAAAAGCTTTACCTCGCAAGAGGAAGACAGGAAACGGATGGCTTGATGACTCTCCTTCTCCGAAAAGAGACCAGATCTACGATTTCCGACTGTATGGCAGTATGCTCACCTTCTGTGACAAAGACCTACCGAGAGATGCCTCAGGGCACAATGAAGCTTTGTACATCACTCTCCGGCTTAACACCATATCTCTCCCCGGAGTATTGGTAGACAACGGATCAGCAGTCAACGTCCTCCCTCTCAGCATGATGCGAGCCCTATGCATCGACGAAAGCCACATGATTCCATCTGCCTGGACTATCAAGGCCTACGACAGCACGTCTCATCCCATCCTGGGGATGGTGACTCTGGAGCTCTGGTTTGAAACCCAAATGGTACCAGCAAAATTCCACGTGATGGACATTCCGTCCGAATTCACAGCTCTGTTGGGACGCCTTTGGCTACACCACATGAAAGCCATAGCCTCCACTCTCCATCAGTGCGTTAAGTTCATTAACCGGCAGGGAGATCTTGAAGTCATCAGAGGGGACAATTTCCTCATAGGGAACGAAGCCGAGACAACAGCCAAGCATGCCCGCAGCCAGGCACCGGGGCTACCTCCTTCAAGTCGACCAAGGCACTATCGGGGCAAATCTCATCAGAATCCCTTAGAGTCCGGAGATGCTAACTATATAAACGTCCTCGAGCAGGCAGACCCTGAAGCAGTCAGGTTCATCAAGTTCAACTGCCGTTTTCGAAGCTTGGAAGCAGACTGGAAAGAAACCCTGAGCATCGCAAGTATGCGGGCACGTAAACCCCCTGTCTCCGATCGGAGATTTGTCAGCATCCTTCAATCCTACTCTCTGGCCCCGCCAGGCAAGGAAATCTTCGTGATGAAGGTCAACAAGCATCGTCACACTCATGATGAATGTATGGCAGTCGTATGGGATGTCCTCCATGAGGAATTGCCCGCCGAGCCCCTCTTCTCGAGCGAAGGGCATGATGTTTTTCTAGCAGCTCCAGCGTCGCAGCAGGACGCAAGGCGCCCTTATGTCTGGGTTGAGCCGTCAGACGATAATGAATCAGAACTCTCCGGAGTCGAAGACGCGGCAGATCCGCAAGAAGATCCCTACATACATATGCTCAGTTTCGAAGATGGCACCAGTTCCGATGATGTCACCTATGACAAGGGCTCCAATACCATGGAAACAACTGGTTGACACGACAAAGAACCCCTCTGATCAAGTGACTGACGAGGAATTCGTCAACATTATCTTTTCCAGATATCCCGATGATATTAAGGATCCGGTCCTTATCATCAGATTCTGCAATGCCAAAGTTACCCTCGATGACTGCCTGCTCATGGTAAACGAGGCCCTGGCCAATCGATCTCAGAGCTGATCTTCACTTCCGACTACCAGCCCCAGTGGCAACCGGCCCGTGCCGTCAGTCAAGCTTACAGCCGCAAGCGCCGCCAAGGCCAAGGGCAGCAGCAAAGGAGACAAAGCTCCTCACCCTGCCACGAATCAGATCAACCTCAGGAACGCTTCCAGTAGCCACCCTGAAAACATCTGTAAAAGTCTTCCCCGCAAGACAGATCCAGCTTCCGAAGAAAGGAATGATCACCTCAGCGTCAACATGCTCAAATTCGATCTTACTCCCAGTCGTCACGGCCACAGATTCAGGCATCCCGCCAGCAAACTGCTAGCTCTGATAGACTTGGAGATCCAGCGAGATCACGAGACTATCAACATCGCAAAATTCAATACCCCCGTGGGTTCAATCAAGCAGATATGGGCGAACTTCTTGGTAACCGAGATCAGGGAGGGCCGCATGGAATGTCCCAGCCCGACTTCCTTCATCAATATAATCCAAGTGTTTCCGCCATTCAGAGATTTGGATGTGATCACAGTTCTAGACACTAGTTAGACGGCGCGCACCTACGGAGACTGTTTAGCTCTCGTAAGGAAAGCCCTCATGGAACTAGATGCTCAAGAGAACCGTCTCTGGGACGAGAACCAAGCTCAAAAGACCAATAGGGACCAAGCCCTTAAAGTGTCACAAGCAGCTTCAGACAGAAAGCTAGAGGCCACTCTAGACCAGTTCGACCTCAAAGGTTTTGCCCATGGCAACTTCCTGGACTACCGTCTTTTCTCATCCAACCCCCTCTGGCAAGGGAGGGCGGTCAACGGTTCCGACGACCTAGGAGATGGAATGGCACAGCATGAATAGTACCAGTGCTTATCTCCCCGAGAAAAACAAGTTCTCTGTGAAAGCGAAGACGAAGACGATGAAACCATTCTCTTCCAAGCCGGGCATGAAGTCAACAAAACCGGAATCCCAAGGGTCCTGGGAGGATGGGGACGGATCATTTCCGCTCTCAAACTAAAAGGCCAACTGAGGGAGGAAGGTCTATTCAAAAAGAAAAGGAAGATGGAAATACATCTCCAGCAACTACTCAGGGAAATTCCACAGACTGCGGCATTCGTTTACAGAAACGATCAACTAGGGCAGCAGCCATTTACATGGGCAGATGTTCGGGAAGCCGTGTACTCACCTTCCGACATACCCGCCACTCAGATAAAGCAGAAGGGAAAGCTCTCCCCGATGGAAGTTTATCTAGACTGCCGTATACAGTTCAAGGAAGAACTGGCTATTCTCACGTGGGAAGAAACCCAGGCGCTAACTCTGGACGTAGGCTCCACTGCAAGAAAGTTGATCTGGGCCAAGAGTGGAGGAAAATTAGCAAACCATGAATATCGCCAAACCCAACTCCAGAATGCCCTGAGCATGCTCAGCAAGAAGGAAAGAAGTGCGGTATACCGTGAAGAGATCAAGGAGACTGTTCGCTTGAACCAAGAACTCTCTAACCTCCCCCAGAGGGTCAGCAATGCACAGTTCAGCTCTGGCAACCACTGTTGCGCACTGACGTTCGAACAGCTACGGCAAACCATAAACTCCCTCCCCACGGAGGCACCCAAGCCAGTATCCTGGGACAGAATCCGAAAAGCTGCCGAAGCTCCCAGGAATTTATCTACAGTCAACGAATTGAGGGAAGACATATGGCCCTATGCCTCGAGGAATCCTCCTCTGACTATGGCTCAGCTCAGAGCGACCTGTTCAGAAGGGACCAAACCTGATGTCAGCGTCCTGACCCGATCGGGTCAAATCCATGCATTACCACCTAAGGCCACTAAAAAGCCAGCGGAGCCAGAACCGCAACCCGGCCAGCCCAAAGACACAAGTTCCGTGAAAGAGGACCCGATCCTCACTCAGCTCAAGCAGACCCAGGCGAACATTTCCCTTTGGTCCCTGCTCACATCCTCGTATCCTCACAAGCTCAAGCTGGAGGAAAGTATGGACCGCACCATGGTCCCCGTGGACGCAACCCCAGACGAAGTAATTCAGATGATCGGCAACATCCACTACGGCAACATTATCACCTTCACAGATTTGGACCTGCCAAAATTTGGGGTTGATCACAATGAGCCGCTTTACATCACAGTCCAGCTGGACGAGCATCGCCTTCCCCGTGTGTTGGTAGACGGAGGTTCCGGAATGAATGTCTTGCCCGCCAAGATGATGGACCTGCTTGACATCAAGCCCACAGATCTGAAGCCTTCAGTCCACACTGTCAAGGCCTATGACTCCACTTCCCGCACAGTTCTCGGGGTTGCTACTCTAAATATCTGGTTCGGCAAGCGGATGATCCCCACCGAATTCCAAGTGTTGGACATTCCTATCACTTTCACAGCCATCCTGGGGTGACCCTGGCTGCATCAAATAAATGGCGTGGCATCCACCCTTCACCAGTGTATCAAGTTCATGCAAGGCAACGAGCTAACCACAGTCTACGGCGACAGCGTCACCACCGAGGGGACCAGCACCAACGGCATTCCAGTGTTAGAAATCAAGCATGATGACGACATGGCATTAACTGGATTCACCTTGGAAATCTCCAATATCCAAATATGCAACGTGGACCTTCCACTGTTTCAAGACAAAATCCCTCCGGCCATGAAGATGATGAAACTCATGAACTTCATCCCAGGACTGGGGCTCGACAAAAGGTTACAAGGCCAACACCAAGTCATCGAAGTCAAGGACCAAACTACAGTCCAGGGGCTCGGTTATGTGCCAACACCAGCTGATATTAGAGAAAATAAAAGGCTCGCCCGCACCAAGGCAGCAGCCCGCAAAAGGGGAACCTCCAGTGCACACCCAACCTCCGACCTTACAGTTTCGACCTCGCTCATTACTTCATCAAGGGAACCGACAGCAGAACTGAGGGGACCGACAGCGAAACCGACAGCGGAACTGAGGGGACCGAAAGTGGAACTGATGAAGATGAGAAATAATCAGGGAAAGTCAGCACAGAGACTACAGATAGGATGGAAAAGCTAGCACGGGACCTCAAGCGTTTCAGAGGACTCAAGGCTAATCTGATAAGGGGAGCGTTCCTCGACATCACAACTCTACCTGGACCAATTGCCACCACAGTCCAGCATGAGTACACATTCAAAGGAATCCCAGACATGGAAGAGCAGCTCGAGACACTCTTCACGGGAAACAAACTGTTCGGGTCAACTGCCGAGGCCACATTCGAGATAGTAACTCCAAAGCAGAAGGAACCAGAATTCATAGAAGACGCTCTCAGTGGACCCGCTCTACAGAGTCTTTTTGAAGAAGTCATGGAGGTGCCAAACCTGATTGACCTGGGCTCCGAAAACAGCATGATTGCCATGATCGGGACAGCAGAAGCCAAGCCTCTTGACCCCCGAACCCCTCATCAAGCATCCAAGAATGCCACTGAAGAACTGGGTAACTTTCACCGGACCAAGGGCAAGCTAGACAGAAATGGAAGACAAGATGGGCCTGCACCCACATCTCCCTAAACCCGGTCTCGAACCCTCTGAGTCAGTCCTTGTCAAAGTCCAGTCCTCTGAGTCGTCCAACGGACTTATGCCGGAAGACTATGATAATGTAGCCAACAATGTATTTCCGTTCGCATTTAATGAAAAGTCTGACCTTTCGGAGTATCCCCTCATTGCCACTTTAACAACTGATAAGTTAACAAAGAACTTAAAAGACGTTAATAATGACTCACTTGATAAAGAAGCAGACACATTGAGTGAACAATACATTAAAGAAGTTCTCAAGGGTGTGGTAGACCAAGAGGACAATCGGGCCCAAGCTGTCGAAGAGGTTATGACTAAAGTGAACCTGGGGTCAGTTCAAGAGCCTAAAGAGACACAAGTGGGCAGTTTCTTCGCCGATGCAGAAAAAGAAGCCCTGATAAATCTCCTCAAAAAGAGTATGTTGACATGTTCGCCTGGTCATATCAGGACATGCCAGGACTCGATCCCTCAATCGTGGAGCACAGAATTCCCCTGGATCCAGAATCCAAGCCTGTCAAACAAAAATTGCGCAAGATCAAGCCAGAGTGGTCCTTGCAAGTGAAAGAAGAAATTGAGAAAATGCTCCGCGTCGGTTTCATCAGAGTAATTGAGTACCCGACCTGGTCCTCCAACAAGGCCATCCCTAAAGATGATTTCTCACTGCCCAACATCGACATGCTAGTCGACACTACGGTAAATTTCGAGGTAAAGTCCTTCGTGGATGGGTTTGTTGGATACAATCAGATCAAAATGTCCGAGGAAGATCAAGCCAAGACTGCTTTCACTACTCCGTGGGGGACATACTGCTACACGGTCATGCCGTTCGGTTTAAAGAACGTTGGGGCTACTTACCAGCGGGCTGCAATAGCCCTCTTCCACGACATGATTCACAAAGAAATCGAAGTATATGTCGACGACATGATCATCCACTCCAGAGGATCAGACATGCAGCACATGACAGATCTGAGAAAGTTCTTCAACAAACTCAGAAAGCACTCCATGAGATTGAACCCTGCGAAGTGCACCTTCAGCATCAAGCGAGGCAAAGTACTGAGGTACATGGTTACAGAAAGAGGTATCGAAGCCGATCCCAGGAAAATCAAGGCCATCATCGACATGAGGCCACCTCAGACACTGATAGAAGTGAAAACTTTTATGGGAAGACTTCAGTACATCAGTCGCTTCATCAACCAGCTGACATCTCTCTACGAGCCAATATTCAAGCTAATGAAGAAAAATGCCGATGTCAAATGGGACTCCGAGTGCCAGACAGCTTTCGAGAAAATCAAGAATCAAGACATACTTGGTGAATCCCCTAATCCTGTGCCCGCCACATGAAGACAAGCCACTCATCCTGTACCTGACAGTAACAGACACGTCAATTGGAGCAATGTTGGCACAAGAACAGAAAGATTCCAAAGTTGAGCATGCAATCTACTTCGTAAGCCGAAAGCTTCAGGGAAGTGAACTCAGCTACTCAGCATTAGAGAAAACTTGTACCGCCTTGGTATGGGTAGTCGGGAAACTGAAACACTACATACAGTCACATTCAGTGCTCCTGGTCTCCAAGATGGACCCCGTCCGATATCTCTTCGACAAGCCATCCTTGTCCATGAGACTAGCCAAGTGGTCATTCTTCCTGGCTGAGTTTGACATCAAATACATGGTCAGAAAGTCAACAAAGGGCAGAGTAATGGTAGATCAGCTGGCAGACTTCCCAAGCAGTGAACCCAAGGGTCCTGATCCACAGTTTCCGGATGACGAAATCTTTTCACTCGCCAGCGCAAACCGCTGGCAACTCATCTTCGATGGGGCAGCCAACAAGAAGGGAAATGGTATTGGAATGCTCCTTGTCGATCCCAAGGACGAGCACACTCCCATAGCCATCAAGCTGAATTTTGAAACAACCAACAATGCAGTAGAGTATGAAGCTTGCGCAGCCGGTCTAGAAGCCGCTCTCGAGCGCAACATCTCAGAACTGGAAGTGTACGGAGACTCAGCATTGATCATCAATCAAGTGTCCAACAAATGGAAGACGATAGATTCTGGCCTCCAGAAGTACCACACGTACATGGAGGAGCTCATTGCTCAGTTCAAGGACATCTCTTTCCATTATTTGCCAAGAGACAGGAACCGCTTCGCAGATGCCCTGGCTACCCTCGCATCTCTTGTCGAAATTCCCAAAGGGAAATCAGTAAAACCCCTCAGAATAGGCAGACGGGAAACACCCGCTTACTGCTGTGAGATTGAAGTTAAAAATGAACCGATCGACGAACCCTGGTACAATCAAATCTACCAGTACCTCCAAAATGGAGAAGCTTCCTTCACAAATGAAGATGGAAAATACAAAAAAGGGATCAAAGCCAAAAACATGATGGTACTAAAATGCCTGGCATCCCGTTTCGTAATTCTGGGGGTATGTTGTACAAGAAGCGCCACCAAGGGCCACTCCTTCGGTGTGTAAATAAAGAAAAATCCAGCGAGCTAATGAACGAAGTTCACATCAAAACCTGCGGTCCGCACATGAACGCAAGAGCATTGACACAGATCATCCTCCATATGGGGTACTATTAGGTATCAATGGAAGCAGACTACATCCAGTTCGTCAGAAGCTGCAACAAATGTCAACGGTTCTCCAACCTCAATCACATCCCTCCTCACGAACTCTATTGCATGACTACACCATGGCCTTTCGCCACATGGGGAATCGACGTCATCGGCAAAATCACTCCGCCAGGGAGCAATGGTCATGAGTTCATACTAGTCGCAGTCGACTACTTCACCAAATGGGTAAAAGCCAGATCATACAAGGTACTGAATTCTAAGAAGGTGGCCGAGTTCATCAAAGAGAACATCATGTGCCGATACAGAGTGCCCAACGAGATCATATCCGACAATGGGACCCACTTCGAAGGAGATTGTGACCAACTGCTGACCGAATTCAGAGTTACACGCTACAAGTCTTCTCCCTACAGACCACAGACTAATGGTGCAGTAGAGGCAGCAAACAAGACTCTCGCAATGATAATCAGAAAGATGACCGCCAGAGGTCGGGACTGGCCCGAAAAGCTACATCTAGCCCTCTGGGGATACAGAACATCAGTCAGAACCGCCACAGGGGAGACTCCTTTCGCACTTACATACGAAATGGAAGCAATGTTACCAGTGGAATTGGAAATTCCTCCCTCCGAGTCCTTTTGGAAAATGGGATCAATAAAGTCGAATGGCTACAGAGCCGTCACGACGAACTTGCTCTACTCGACGAGCGCAGGTATAAATGCCCTAATTACTAGCGCCGAGGAGACCCTCCTCGTATGCCGAGGGGTATCTCCTCGGTCTTACATTATCAATGGGCTCATCATACCACTATTTCCTTGGCTCGTCATGATCCGAGGGGTCATAAATGACGAGGAGAGAAAAGTTCTTACCTCGACATATCTTCATATGATATGACGAGGAGACAGAATCATGCTTCTCTGCCTATTCACATGCCGTCAGACCATCAATGGACGAGGAAGCTAAATCATGCATCTCGGCTTACATAGAAATGCCGAGATAAGACATTTATGTTCCTCGGCTATCCGGCTAGCAGATTGAACAGTCCTATTCAAACAAGGATTCAACAGTTATTATCCAATCAGGATTGTAACTGTCTACATCAATTCAAGTCAAACAATGATTCCTTAACAGATATAATCCTTTGAGGATTATATCTTATCTCTTTACAAGTTCTATTCAACATGAATTCTATCAATCCATCCCTATAAATACAAGTCATATAGCACATTATCGGGTACGTTACTTTTAACATACAGAAACTCTGTCAATTTAGTTTCTCACCACAAAACCGTGACTTATTCTCACGCCGGAGGGCCTTCGCCGGTCAAGCCCCGGCTTAGTTTACGTGTTTTGTCTTATTTTCAGGCCTAGCAATCTCCGAAGCAGACGATCGCTTGGATTTGGGCTGATTTGACGATTTTGGCATCATCATCCTATATGATCTAGTTGTAGGGCTTATTATTGTTGTGGGTTCTGAATATTACACCTTGGGCTTACATCTTGATATTACACCTTGAACTAACGTCTTGCAACTGTTTGTTATTTTCTTCCTACTTTTCAGGAATGAGTTATGAATAAAAGAGACCTAGTATACGATGACTCCACTTGACCACGACTTCAAATGAAGTCCCAGTCCAATCCCATTAAACTCCACAACGGTCATGATCTACAACAACCTCCGAGATTCAAGGATGAATAATGCTAGGCTATTTATAAAACGGGTATATAAGAGAATTAGGATCATCATTGTAAAGGCACTAGTATTACCCACCCGTGCGGATCGCACGGTGACAGTACAAAAATGACTGTATAAAAATTAAAGAAAGGATGAATTGCTCCCCCGCACGCAACCCCACACCACCCCCTAAAAGAACACATTCTACTCACTACCATCTTTCTACCTAGCTTAAGACTTTCATCTTAGCCTCTTAGTACAATAGTTGTATCGCCCCGATCCAAATATAGCCAAATAAATACTGATGTAATGAGGCATTTTCACAAATAGATTGTGAGTGAAAACGGAGAAAATAAGAACAACAAAACAACCAACCACATACCATCATAACTGTACAAATTTCATATTTACATAAACATTTAACAATAGTTATTTGACAGCAAAAAAATATTATATTGAATACTATCCCTCTCAAAGACTCCATGAGTAGCAAAAGTTCTACAAAAATATAAACCAAGCAAAATAGACATTATCAAGCAAGCAATATCACAGTACAAAAAATATTTGTTAGTAAATTCACAATTTAGCTTAATACTTAAAATTAATACTCCCTCAGTCCCACTTCAATTGAGCCATGACATCTTTGCACGCTTTTTAAGTTTTTTTTTAAAAAAAATAAGTAAAGAATTGGAAGTGGGTAGAAAATTAGAGGAGAAAGAATGTAAAAGTTAAAAATATTAAATAGGAGAGAGAATGAGTGGGAGGAATAGTAAGTTAATGATTGATTTTTTTGTAAATATGTTAAAATTATAAGGGTATAATGAATGATTTTTTTGTAAATATATAAACATTATGAGGGTATAAATGTCTGAAATACTGTTCACTTCTTTCCATTTATGGAATGACTCATTTGAAGTGGGACGTCCCAAAAAGGAAAGTGGCTCAATTGAAGTGGGACGGAGGGAGTAATTATTTTTTAACTGTCAACATAGTAAAATTCAATTTTGTTAATAAAAATTATTAATTATTTATATTAGTTAGTAACCGGTGTAGGGGAGTTTTTTTTTTGTTTTTTTTCAACTTTAAATCTAGGCCGCTCTTTGTCTTTTGAGAGATTAAATCTGAGCCACTCTTTGTATGGCGGTTAGAGAGGTAGTAACTGTTGTAGCAGAGTGGCAAGTTAAAAACAAATTTATTTTACATATTCAATCCTAGCCAACAGTTATGTTTTCTCAAACTCAATCTTTGTCATCGATTGTGTGGCGGTTAGATGTGAGTTGTATTTTATTATAGATGCACTCTTAGTCACTCTCTTAATACACCATAGCTCTGTACTCGAGTATTCAATAAAATCATTTTTGGTTGAGGTAGGTTTTTCCTAAAACCTCCCGAGGTTTTATGCCGGAGAACCATTGTTCAAGGGCTTTCCTCGTTACATAAACGTGTTCATCTCAATAAAGAAACTATATTTCATTTGTTCCTAAAATTCATCAATACAAATTTACTTGTTGAATTTGTTGAAAACATATGAATTATATTTCGGGCCCAATCCATTGGACTTTGCTCGGTAATGACCCACGTTCGTATCTCAGTTTATAACGTTCGCTTTGGTTTCTCTAAACTAGTTAAACGGTCGAAATGGGAAGTAAGCTGAAAGAATAGACATGATTCACGAGCCGAAGGAATGTCTAAAATACTATTAATTAATGAAACACCTAAAGATTCTTTAGAGGAAAGTGCTAAATGAATATATGACAAAACTGTCCATTAATTCATCACTATAATCGACATGTTTGTTTGTCCAATAATTCATATTGGCCAAAGATTTGTGGACACAGATGTTAACCAAATCGGCTAGGCTTTGGTTTCTCCAAACTAGTTAAACGGTCGAAATGGGAAGTAAGCTGAAAGAATAGACATGATTTACGAGCAGAACGAATGTCTAAAAGAGCTATATTCATTTTCCTAAAGAACCAACTGAAATGGCTATTTTCTCTGAAGCTCAATCAAAGCTTCTTCCGACTGTGAAGACCAAATTACGATACTATGTGTACTGCACAAGACCTGCTTCTTTCTTCCTAGGTAAAACTTTTTCTTCTCCTTCTTCGATCGTTATGGTACTTTGAAATGTTCAAAATCATTTTTATTAATTCTATTAATTAAAGACTTGGCAATTCAGCATAGATAGATAGATAGTACATAATAACACTGAAATTGATCGGTACCTTTTTTCGTAGTTTTGATTTTCGGTCACAGCTTTGTGAAGTATGCGGTGGTCAGTATATTGGTCTCGTATCTTACTTCTGGATCGGAGACGGGTGATCTTCTAACAGCCGCAATAATCACAAATGTGCTAGAAGGGTTAGCTTCAGTACTTATGATTGTGGTCGCTCATGTTGCGGATACTCTCCTAGGTCAAGTAAAAATGACCATTATAACATCTCTATCTTATGTTGTTGTGAGTACCTTTCCTAGTCATCTCTAATGGTAATAACTTAAAAAAAAAATTATCAGATTTAAGAATTTATGTTTGATGTTTGCCGACGGGATTTGTCATTTGCCGACGACATATCCGTTGGAAAATCGTCAGCAATTACTAACCATTTTTTGCGGCCATTTACTGACGGTTAATTCCGTCTAAAAAGTACAGTTGCCGACAGAGTTGCTTTATTACCGACGGTTATGCCAAAATTAATTTTTCTATAGTGTCAATGGTATTCTTATCATTAACCATATATATGATCTGGTTGTAGGGCTTATTATTATTATGGGTTCTGAATATGACTGATAAACTTGGCTACGGGGTGTTCATGGTGGTGGTGGTCCTAATAGCTCTAGGACAAGCGGGACGAGAGCCCACTTTAAAATCTTCATTTTCTGATCAACTGAGAGATACTGCTATGCAGTACTACAACACAGACCTCAGATCTGTAGATCAATCCCAAATCACCGATGAGAAACAGTTAGAAGCACGCACAACTTTTCTATGGCGCAGTTTTCGCTTTGTAGGCGCAGCTACGGCTACATTGATAGTACCCTTCATTGATACTTCTTGGGGGCTTAAATTTGGGATATCATCAGCAGTCATGGGAACCGGATTTTTCATATTTTTACCTGGCTCCCAATTCTACCATCGTAGGAGACTAACTGAAAGCCCGCCCACCAAAGTTTTCCAGGTATTCATTGCTGCAATTAGGAAATGGGGCCTTCCAAGCTCTGCCGATCCAAATGATTATTACAAGAATGATTTTGACGAACGCCCATTGATGCCTGATATTCCATTCTTTAGGTGCTCTCTCTCTCTCTCGCTCTGTCTCACTCACGAATTTGGAAGTTCTTATGAGAATCTTGTTAACTATTCATAAAATTTGTGAAGTCTCATTTCTAAGAAATATTAATGCTCCCTTCCTAAAGTAAACAATTTTGGACCGAAGGAGTATAATTTTAGCGCAATTCTAAAAATGCACAAGAAATTGTACAATTTTTTTTTAATTGTTTGATTTGTAAAATGTGATATACTCCCTCCCCAGTACAATGATACTAATTGTCAACTTGATTACACTTTGGTCGGTTATTTAAAAAACGATTATTATCCTAATGAAAATCTAAAAATTATTGTTGAAAGTATTATCAATAATCTTGATAAAATAAAAGAAAAATTAATTTTTCATTAGCATCATTATTTTTTATTTTATCCTTGCCTGTCCCAAGTCAGGATAAAGGGCGAGGGTTACGGTAGGCATGACAGCCAAGCGTAAAAATTTTGTCACATTAACATGACTTGAATCGGAATATGAATCATTATTTTTTATTTGAATTATTGGTAAAAGTGTAATCAGTTGACCGATTGTCTCACTTGTGATGGAATAAATGGCAGGTGGCTAGACAAAGCTGCACTTGTTTCAACAACAACCTTAAGTCTGGAACAGCAAGAAAATATGTGGAAGCTATGCACAGTTACACAAGTGAAGGACGTAAAACGTCTGCTAAGAATGTCGCCAATGTGGGGGAGTTTCTTAGTCTATTCTCTTGTATCCGCTGCTGGGAGTACATTCTTTTTCGAGCAAAGCAGCAGGCTGAACGACCAAATATTTATTGGCTTTAACTTCGTAGTCCCTCTTACTTTCTTCTATTTTATACAGAAATTTTCAAGTGCCCTAATCTCGACCATGTACAAGCTTATAATCCCTAAGAGTTGGTCCAAGGAAAAAAAGTATAAAGCAACAAGATTGAGGATGGGAGTTGGGATGGTATTTTCTTTTTTATGCTGTGTTGTGGCTTGGCAAGTGGAAACTCAAAGGTTAAATAAACTCTCTAAGTACACTGACAAAGAATTAGAAGATGAAAATACGGACATGAGTATATTTATTTTAGCGCCCCAATTCTGTCTACTTGGATTTATGGAAGGACTTGCAGAAGATGGCCTTTATGATTTTTTTCACTATCAAGTTGTTGAGTCTATGAGGAGTTATGGGCCATCTTTCAATGAGTTTGTGCTTGGCATCGGCAAGTTCATCAGCATATTCTTTATGCTCGTTTTTAGCAGTTGGTTCAGAGACACCATTGATAAAAGCAAGGTGAATAACTATTATGGAGTTCTTGTGCTAGCTAGCCTCGGAAATATTTTCATCTTTAGCTTTGTCTCAAAGTATGATTACGGGGATTTTATAGAAAGAAAGAAGAATATGATTGATGAGATGGAAGAACATGGTAAACAGATCCAAACAACTGAAAATTCTTCGGAAGAAAAACCTTCAGAAGGTGAAAATTCGCAAATGTGAATTCATTCAAGAAAAAGGTGAAAAGTTCCAACATTTTGTTAACCCTACTCATTATTAATTTGATGTTGAACAAGTATTATCGAGTTCTCGTATCAGTTTGCCTTGGAAATAAATTGTTTTAGATTTTGTATCACAAAGTAGGCTTACCCTGAAATAAATTTCCAAAAAATTAATTTAAACGGGGTAAAAATTATAATGCAGTGTTCGTTTTTCTTAATTAAGGGGGGTATCAAAATTTTCAAATTTAATAGTACTAATTTGATACAATTTAAAAAGTAAAAGGAGGCAATTGCCCCCTTACGGAACAATGTAGGTCCACCTCTTTATCTAATCATGAAGTAAGCCATCTACTTCCTCTTCTTCTTTTGTTTCAAAATAAATATTTAAATTAATTTAAAATTTGTTTTTAGTCACATGTAAATTTGAAATTTTTTTATTATTAATTTTCTGACAGAGGTGGTAGTAGTACATAGTACATACACATGCAAACTTTAAGCACCAAAAGATTCTTTACCTTACCAAGTACGGTACATGTATTTGTCAAAGTTTTCCAAGGAAGATCTATTATCTGTCCTGAATCGCTAAAGAAGAAGGCTTAGTACGACCACCAGTGTTTGACAACTCAAAATTAAAATATTTGGAATTAAGCTCACGGGCTTCACACTACCAGAAAAAGGTCATTTAGCGACGGAAATTTCCGCCGCTAAAATTATATTTCCGTCGCTAAAATAAATCACCGACTGAAAAATTCCGTCGGTGGTCCGCCGCTACCAGCTCGTCGCAGTGCTCCGACGGGTCAATTTCCGCAGCTATTTTTTTCTTTTACCGACGGAATTTAATTCCGCCGGTGAATTAATGGTTTCAGCGACGGAAAATTCCGCTGCTATATTAATTTAATTTAATTAAATTTTCATTTCAGCGGCGGAAATTTCCGTCGCTGTAATAAAAATTAATTTAATTAAGTTAATTTCAGCGGCGGAAATTTCCGTCGCTGTAATAAAATTTAAATTAAAATTAAATTATTTCAGCGGCGGAAATTACCGTCGCTGAAATTATTTAATTTTAATTTAAATTTTATTACAGCGACGGAAATTTCCGCCGAAATCAAAAATTAAATAAAAATTAAATGATTATAGTGGCGGAATATTCCGTCTCTGAAATTAATTTATTTTAATTAATTTTTATTTCGGCATTAATTTCGGCGACGGAAAATTCCGTCGCCGATTCCCGAAATAAATTTTAAAAAAATAATTTAAAATATCAATAAACCAAAATTTTTGTACACGATATAACATTTCAATTTATAAAACTAAAACTATAAAAACTAAAATTCAAATATCGGCGTACCAAATAAAAACTAAATACCACCGTACCAATTCGGGAGGGGAGGGGGAGAGGGGGAGGGGGAGGGGAGAGGGGGAGAGGGGTGGAGCGGGGGAAGAGGCGGGGAGGGCTCCGCGGGTACCAAATGTCTCAAATGTTTACAAACAAGTATAATTTAATACAAAAATGTCTAAAAAAATCCGCAATCAACTTTGGGGGACTGGAAATTACCACAGGAGTCTGGCCGAGATGAGCCATCAACGGCGCCAATTGTCTTTGAGTCTCTGCATGTTGTCTTTGAATCTACGCATGACGTCGATCGTTCTCCTCCTGCATCTGCGTCGAGCGCAAAGCATCCGCAAGCTTTGCCGCTCGCGTTTCTCCTCCTCCAACGCAGCCTCTCAGAGTGTCGACCCTCGGATCATGAAACGTGGGCCGGGCTACATTTCGCCGACGGCCGGTCGGCGTCGACGGGCATTGCCGCCCGTAATCCCCATCCCTAACACTCGGGCTCCTCTCCTTGGATGTCCACGAGAGGTGACCTCGTGCCAAACATCGAGCACGAAGGGGACGGGCTCGCGGGAGGCGTTCCTTCGGGAGCAACGGCGGCTTGATATGCGGCTGAAAAATAAAACAAACAATTATAATCATATACACAATGTAAGGTACATAAATAAATTTACATATTCAAAATCAAGTCATTTAATGATAGTTTACTTACAAAGGCATTAGTAGATCGATCGTCAACCCATTGCGGAGGTTGATCGGGCGTATTGTAGAATTCCGAATATGGGTGCTAGCGTAAACATCCACAAAGCGATATTCGGACCATACTCCCTTTCCTATAAATAAAATAAGCGAGATTATTACATTGAAATTGTATATATAAATGCAACATTTAAAGCGATTTAAAAGCATGCATACACTACATTTACACTAAAACTATGGATTTCATAGCATCAACATTGGCTCCCGGCTAACATACGTACATAAACCTATTTAAAAGCATCCATACACTACTACATTTAAATTAACATACATACCATGCGGTCGTGATGCTCGGCGATCGTGAGCGTCCCCCGGTATGCAACGCCGCCGACCAGGAGCTGCTCTATTGGCCTTGGCTTTGTTCGGATATAGCCTTCGCCGCGGGCGACCCCCAATATTCGCAAAATTGACCAAACACCTCATCGGTCATAAAAGTAGGACACAAGGCTGTTCTCCCGCCGCGAGCCGAGTAGTATAATAATTTTTCTTCGTGGTACCTATAAAAAATATGAATATCTCGTAAACATATAATGATGACATTATAAAATTAAAAGAGTATAATCATTGTTAATTAAACTAATTAAGGATAGATAAATATGTTACAAATAAAATCCGTAAATAGCTTGTGAGCTCGCCGATCGAAAACATATCTAGCCGTCGCCTCGGCGATGTCCGGCGCCCAATAATATTTAGCCTACAACATATAATGATAACATTACAAAACTAAAAGAGTACAATCATTATTAATTATAACATTTTAATAACAAACTAACATTTAAGTTTTAAATAAAAACCATTAACACATTACCTTAAACTCATCCCACGCATCGTCCTTACGCCTCTGTGGCAATTTTTTCCAGTTGGGCCAAAACTCGGTCATTTTTCGAGACCGCCGGTATTGCCCGATCTTAGTCCACTGGGGTGGGGTATCCACCTACAAACACGCCAAGTATATTTATACAATAACATTTTAACTTAAATAATGAATTATATATAAAGAAAAAAGGAACCAACTTATATCAAATTAATGAAGAGTTACTTACTTGGTCATAAAGTGATGATATCGACAAATATCCTCCCCTCGGAATCGACGGTAGTCGAGTACCGGCCCGAGAGGTGGAGCTAGTACTACCGCGTGAAGGGTCGACATCATCGCTACCGGATCGGGACGGTTGCGTCCCAGTAATCAATGTGTAAATAGGCTTAGTCTTCTTACCCTTGCCCTTTCTACTAGAACTCATGCGTATTACGGTAAAAATATTAAAATATACAACTTTAACAATAGGAAACAATATATTCACAATACATCTAAAACTTTAAAGTTCTAATAATCTAAAGCATTCACAATACATATAAAACTTTAAACTATTAATAATATAAAGCATTCACAATACATATAAAACTTTAAAGTTCTAATAATCTAAAGCATTCACAATATATATAAAACGACGGATATTAAAAATAATCTAAAGCATTCACAATACATATGAAACTTTAAAGTTCTAATAATCTAAAGCATTCACAATACATATAAAACTTTAAAGTTCTAATAATCTAAAGCATTCACAATACAATTTTAAACTTAAACTATTATTAATCTTCGTCCCCATTATCATCACTGGACTCTGAATTACTACAAAACTCGAGTTCTTCATCTTCGTCTTCGGACTCTGATGAATCAAACTCTGGTTCCTCTTCCTCTTCCTCTTCCTCTTCCTCTTCCTCTTCCTCTGATTCATCAATATCAATGTGCGCGAGATGACCTGAACGAGGCGGAGGAGTTGGCAAATTCACAGGTAAGATATCCTCCTCGGGTTCATCAACATTTTGAGGAATATGAGTGACATCATCTAATGGATGATTAGCTGATGAAACGTTAGGTGGCACTGGCATTTCATCCTCTTGATAGTGTGTTTCTAATGACGACTCTGTAGTTGTCGACGAGGGTAGGTTGTCAATCATGCTCCTAGCCTTGGTCATCCAAACAGCCCACAATCCGTCGGGTCGCGGACGAGGGTAGGGAGTCATGTATACCTGTTGTGCTTGAGATGCTAAGATGAAGACGTCGTCGCCATTATGTCTGGACGAGTCCTGGCTTAGGAGGCAGCACACCCTCTAGGGCCTTGCATTGTTTGGAAGTCAAGGAATATGGGAAGTCGAACCCAGATTCGGACCCAGACAAGAAGGGAGAGAATTGAAATGTGGAATTACCTGAAATTAAAGATGAAATAGCACCAGGGTAAGAGCGGCTCGATATTTGTTTTTTTTTCAAATTCAATTGCTGGAGAGAGAGAGAGAGAGGATGGGAGAGAGGGATTTAGAGGTGTCTGATTAATTTGGTTTGAAAGTTTGAATTGGATTATCTGCTTGTTGTTCGTTCGGAAATTTTGAAATTTTAAATGAGCGCCAACTTGGCGCGCTGTTTATTGTGAAATTAATCCATCCGATCCGGTCCAGCTTTTTGTAGATCTGAAATTGAAAAGGAGAGATTTTGCATTTGACTCCCTTGGAATTTAGGTAAACGATATTTAGCCCCTAACAAATATGTCATCACCCTTTCGCTTGAACTTTGGGTGCTCTTTCTGTTGTAGTACAAAGACTATGTCTCCAGTAAGAGTGTCAGGAGCTTCATCGGCTTCTCCTGGGAATGTAATTTTCTGTCCATTTTGCATACCCTTCTCCACAACCACTTCCAAGACCTTCTTCTCCTGTACAACCTTTTCGCCCTTGCATTGTGGGCAGCGGTCCTTGTCATTGATAGGGCATATGGTATAGGGTATAGGGTATAGTGTATAGGGTATAGTGTATAGGGTATAGGGTATAGGGTATAGGGTATAGGGGTATAGGGTATAGGGTATAGGATATAGGGTATTGGGTATTGGGTATAGGGTATAGGGTACAGGGGTATAGGGTATAGGGTATATGGTATAGGGTATAGGGTATAGGGTATATAGGGTATAGGGTATAGGGTATAGGGTATAGGGTATATAGTGTATAGTATATAGGGTATTAGGTTTAGGGTTTATAATTTATTTATTTTTTCAAAAATAATATTTATTGACTCATATTTATTTTTTTGAGAGTAATTTAAAATAACTTTCATATTTTATATAAATAAAAATAATGGCATTATAAAATTAAAATTAATAAATATTTATGATTTATTTATTTTTTCAAAAATATCATAAATATTTATGATATTTTAATGTTTTTTAGTTTGTTATTTTGTTAATTAGTTCTAAAAATAAACAAAAATTACATTTTATTATCAGCAACAGAATATTTCCGTCGCTGATAAATAAAAAAATATTAAATTATCAGCGGCGGAAATATTCCGTCGGTGTTTAATAAAAAAAAAAACATTTAATTTCACCGTCAGAAATATTCCGTCGGTGTAATATTTCAAAAAGAAAAATAAAAAATATTTTAATTTCACCGTCGGAATATTTCCGACGCTGATAAATAAAAAAATAAAAAAATGATATACTTTCACCGGCGAAATAATTCCGTCGCTGATAAAGATTTAGCGGCGGAATATTCCGTCGGTAAATCAACCGCCAAATTAGCGGCGGAAATAAACGAATATTCGAGGAATATTCGTTTTAGCGGCGGAATTTAGCGGCGGAATTAAATTCCGTCGCTAAATTTGACGCCAAAATAATTCCGACGCTAAAGTCTATATTCCGCCGCTATTTAGCGACGGAATATGTCCGTCGCTGTTAATTCCGTCGCTAAATGACCTTTTTCTGGTAATGTCAGGAGGGCGTAATTGAGAACCATTACGTAGGTTGTGGCTTTGAAGTCAAAGAACTTGTAGTAAGTACGTATAGCACAAGGGGGGGAATTAAACAGATTAGGATTTGGCTTTGAAGCAACAATTATACGTAAAACCTCAATTAAAGGGCCCTCGTAACCATCAATGGTAAATATCTTCATTTCCTTTGCAAACAAGTCAAATATTGCCCCACTACCAGAAACATCAGCCTCCTCAGGCCGGCTAAAGGTACCGGTATTAGCAGTACATGATCGAGAACAAGTGGTAAATTAAGCCCCGTTTGTTTCACCGTAAAATAATTCGTTTTCGTAAAATAACTCGTTTTTCGTTGTTTGGTTGAGCTCCCGGAAAATGTTTCCCAGAAAATAACTCGTTTTCCGCTGTTTGGTTGTTTTCCGGAAAATGGAGAAAACGTTTTCCGGAAAACATTTTACGCCCTTCCTAAATAAAACGACTTACTGACCTTGTCCTAAGTAAAACATTTTCCGGAAAATGGTGCCCTTCATGTACAACTCATATTTCACAAGGTACAACATTCTACTTCCTCAATCTAATAATAATAATAATAATAATAATAATAATAATAATAATAATAATAATAATAATAATAATAATAAT
>JAFEMH010004290.1:0-107500 GCA_022495995.1 Adenophora triphylla var. japonica | reverse complement strand
ACGATCGCCCCCATTGGCAGCCATGCGGTTTCATGTTACGGGGCGTTTGCGTGCTAATTGCGGACGGATTGCAGCTGATTGGATTCGCGTTACTCCAAAATTGATGCTCCTCCTTGAAGACTTCCAAAATCCCCACCCAACATCTTCAAATTAGGAATTTCAATTGGACAAATCTTTTCAGGTACGTTCTCCCTCTTTTCAAGATTTTAATTTTTTTTTCAATTCGTGGGACTCTGCTGTTGTTTCATTCATCTTATTATCTCGAATTTGCTTTCCACTTTATTGGTCATTTAGGAGTAACTTCATCCATTTATAGCTAATGATTAACTACATTAGTTATTTTTCTCGAAATAGTAAACATATAGATAAAGATTAATATTTGATTAAATGTGCCCTTTCAAAATCTGCTACTTCAGATAATACATTTACAGGTTAATGTTGTGCATAATTTTGGTAACTGTTAGAGTATTCAAAAGTTAATGTACATGTAACTGCTGAATCTCAAAGGTTGGTTTATTGAATAGACAATGAATTATTTGATTTTGTTCCCTCTACAACTGCTGTATGTATGCCACATGTTCATTCTAAAAACAACATCTTCCCTTTCTTTCTTTGGTGTTATTATTGGCATCAGCAACATTTGAACAATGGCAAGTCGTCAAATAACTATTGCCCAGATGCAAAAAGGAAGGCAAAATATGAAGTTCATTTTTAGAGTTAGTCGTCTGTGGACTACCTACAATCCAAAGAAGGAAAGGGAGTTAATGAGCATGGATGTGAATGTAAGTGATTAACACCAATATCTTTTACTTTCATTGTGTATATTTCACAAATGGTTTAGATTATGATGTAAGTATTGCGATTTTTACCTGGATTTTTAAATTTCGCACCTTCGTTTCCCAACATAATTCAATATATGGTTGCATACGGAGTAAATTTGTGCCTGAATTTAATGAATTGCTCAAGGAGGGCAGCTTCTATTCATTGAAAAGCTTCAATGTAGACCATGCAAAGCCAGCTTTTAGAGTGGTTCGGGGAGATCTTTATATCCTTTTGGATGGTGCCAGTTATTAGGAAGAATTGATCACAAATGTGCCTCCAATTGCTCCATACAAATTTGAATTGGTGCCCTTGATGACCTCGAAAGAAAAAGTGAGGCGAAAAAACATTTGTGTGGTATGTTATTCTCTGCATTCTTCAATTTCCCCAAACTCTATGTGCCGTTTAATATCATGTATGTTGGTAATTGAATATTCCTTTTTAAATGATTTTTTTTTGTCTAGATGTAATTAGTTATGTTGTCGGAATATCGGAAGTGGGACATGTTAAAAATCAGCAAACATTGACTTTGCAACATTTGGAAATTGAAGATGAAAGGTAATATCAAGTTAAACTTCTTATATTAGTTTGCTTAAACTTATCAAATGACATATTTATACAAATCAAATTGAAGGAAGAATAAGAAGAAAATAACTTTATGGGGTAAGGACATGGTCAAGATGGCTGCTGATCTTTCTGCAACTAAATATCGAGTATCGATAGTTACTTCAACAATTGTCAGACTTGAGAACGATGGTAATATTTTCTCCCCTCTTGAATTTATTTTAAACCATATGTTCATAATGAAGTATGATTGTGAAATAAGTATCTGTCTATGACTCAATCGTTGCCTTTGTGAATGATATTCAGGTACCGTTGCCCTCTCCAATAGCTAAGCAACTAAATTTTATGCTTATGAAGGTTTCTTGGAAATACGAGATTTTCTGAGGAGGAATGATTTCTTGATCATAATATTTTCACCAAAAATGTATTGTACGTATATAGTATTTGTATAAATATATTACTAATAAGTTCACTCTGCTATTTAGGTGTGGTGCACTCCCTGTTGATAAGGCGATAAACACTATTCTCATGCGCAATACTTTAGTTTTTAATGATGAATTTGAGAAGAATCGTCGGTCTATTGCAAGTGTTTTGGAAACCCTAGATAGTGGAGGTTCCTTCGTAAGCTTTTATGCATAACTTCATAAAATTATGAGTTCAATTACTGTTTTGGCTTAATATCTAATTTCTCTTTCGCCTTTTATAGAATGATATTCTTTTTGTGAGTGGCTATATTTCTAAAATTGGCGAAGCTAATGGTTGGAAATATAACTCATGTTCTGTCTGTAAACGCAAGGTGGCATTTTCTGAAGGCGAGATACATTGTGATTATTGTGAGAGGACAGAAACCTTACTTGTGCTGCGGTAAATGATAAACTTTTTCAATGGTATTGTTTGTTTGACTTAATATTTTCGACAATTGATATGTATCTAACATTGCTTTAATTTTATCATAGGTATATAGTCGAGTTTGAGATTGATGACAATGAAGGCGGTTACTTGAATTGCGTTATGTTTGATCATGAGGTCGAGAAATTGATAGTGTTTAAGGCACCTAAATTAGCATAACTTATTTTAGAGGTCTTTCCTTTACTCTCTTTGAAAGTATTAATGTATCATCTCTTCCTAGGCATTTTTTAAGATTAATGTCTCATTGGAATTACATGAAGATATGGAATCATCTATCCCAAAACAGCTTGCTCGGATTGTAGGGAAGAGGTATATATTTCAACTGAAATTTAATGAGAAGAGTCGAGGAACATTGAATGAAAACTTCACGGTTGCTAGAATTCTTGAAGAGACCGATATTCAGGAAAATATTAATTGAGACAACATCTTTACTTCAATTGATTAAAAATCTATATATTAATTAAATGTTAATTTATGTCTTATCTTTTTGTAAACAACTTTTATTGTGTATCTTAAATTAATTATCATTTTGTAACTATAATGTTTATGTTAATTAAAAAAAAAAAACCGCGTGTCCTGGGACACGGACATGTATACTAGGAGGTAATTGCAGTAGTTCTCTCTCTCTCTCTCTCTCTCTCTCTCCAATTGCAATATAATATTTTCAATCTCCCAATCGCAGAGTATATTCTAAACTATTAGTGTTTGTTAAAAATATTTCTTGATATGTAACTGAACATTCACTTGGGGTTGGATGACATGAATGCTATTTTATTATCCTTATTATTTTTTTCACTGCTTACTCTTTTGAACTGATCCGTACCATTGACACGGACTTTTGAGTACTAGTATATATACATATAAAATTGAATCTAGGCAGACAAAGTTATGATCTTTCTTGATTTTTACCATAAAACTAGATTGCGGCGGTGACGGCAAGCTGATTCATGGCTAGGTCAATATGTGGATCAGACAACACAGTGAGTAACAAAAAGATTAATGAAACAACGTTTTAAATACTCCCTCCGTCACACTATACTTGACACTTCTTTCCATTTTGGGCCGTCCCACCTCACTTGACACCTTCCAAAAATAATCTAGTTTTTATATTTTTATATTAGATGGATCCCACCACTAATTCTCTCTCTTCATTTTTCACCACTCAATCTATTCAACCAACATCACTATTTACCCCACTCATTCTCTCTCTTCATTTTCTACCACACATTTTCTTTATTTAATTGTTTCTTCTTAGGTCCCGTGCCCACCTCAAGGGTGTCAACTATAGTGGGACGGAGGGAGTACATCCTAATCTCTCATTCTAATCCAAACTACATTCTAAGACATAAAATTATCAATTCTACCTCTTAATCCTACTATAAAAATAAATTAATCATATAATCCCTTAATCCATTTTAAATACTCCCTCCGTCCCATGATAATCTGCAAAATTACCCCTTTTGGACGTCCCACAATAATCTACACTTTCCCAAAATGAAAATGGGATTCACTTCTCTCTACTCACAACCATTACCCACTTACTCCACTTTCTCTCTCCTACCCAACCATCTATACTCACAACACATCACCTTTTTCACTTTTCTTCTTAATTCCCGCATCCTCCTAAAAAGTGCATATATTTGTGGGACGGAGGGAGTATCATTCTTACACCCCCTCCCCACATCACACACTCTCTCTCTCACACACACACACACTTTCTCTCTCTACTCCCTCTCTCCCGTCACCACCACTCCCCTCCCCAAATTCCGGCGACGATCCCCTCAACTTCGGTGACCGTCCCCCTCAACTCCGGTGACTCCCTCCCGCCTAACCCTCTCCTTTGCGCGACCTCTGTCACTCACACCCTCCCTCTCCGATAAGCTCTCACCTCCCCCATTCCGTCCAAGTCTGACCACTAACGACGGAAGATCCACCTCCATTCGAATAATTCCTGCTGTCTCCATCTCCGGTAAGCTTCCTGTCTCTCTCTACTTTCTCTACCTTCACCTCCGGCCATTTTTCCCACCGGCGAACCACAACACCAACAAAATTTCTCTCTCTCTACCTTCCACATATCTCCTTTGGCCAGATCTGGATCTCCATATCATCATGTACCTTATGAATATCACCATTGTTAACGTCATTACCATTTTTTTACCTTTATAAGCTCATCTCCCATCTTTTCCCATTACCGGCTGGCTCTTTTCAAATTTTGCACTCAATGACCAGGTCTAGCACGTTAGAGAATAAAGCTTATTCTTAGTTAATAGAGGACCCATTTGAAATACATTACAGAAATTAAATTTTGATTATTATATGACATTGTACTTTAGCATTTACTGCAGCACTCAAGGATTTCCACTTTTCTCCACCGGCTTTTCCAACCTATTAAGACCAGCATGTAAGGCAAAACTCAATTTCATATGGGTACTGATATGGTATTGAAAATTGCAGGATGATTCAAACAACAAAACAGTACAACAAAATATTGTGGCTGGTAAAGTTATCGAAAAATGACAAGAAGTCATTATCACTTTTCTTTTCTTGGATGTTGAAATGAGGACAAAGGGGCCATAATGAGGACCAGAACATGGACCAATGTGCACATACACACTCTAACATCAAAGAAATAAGAAAATATATACTTACTTTAAAAACTAATTAAAGTACAGTTGGATAATGAATTAGGACTAGAGCATGAATTGTTGCAACTTTAATGAATATTAACTGGTATATGCTTTTCAAAATAATTAAAATATAACTGTACATTTTACTCACTAATTAGAAAGTAAATACATGATAACAGATCTCATCTCAGTTGTTCCTTGTTGGAGCGATTGTTAAAGTTGATCATGTTCTTAATAGTTGACAAGAATAAGTTCTCAATTGTTTAGTAAGAGAAGCATTAACAACATCTCCAAATGTTGGTCCCAGAGCTTTGGTCGTCGATTGGAGTTGGTCGAGAAGTTCTCAAGTGTTCAATGAACGACTAATAAAACCTAAAATTTTTATGAGATATTCTTATTTGTTGTTTATTAATACATTTTTAACAACTGAGAACATCTCTACAAAGCAACTGGGAAGTTCTCAATTGTTGGACAATGTATTCGGTCGTCGATCGGAGTTGATCGGGTTCTTAGTAGTTTAGTTGACAACTGAGAACTTACTGATAAGTTAAGTTCTCAGTTACTTGATCACCGGAGTTGGTGGTCGCCGGAGTTGATCGTGTTTTGAGTAATTTATTTGACAACTCAGTCGTTTAGTCGCCGGAGAGATCGCCGGAGTTGGTGGTCGTTGGGGAGGTCGCCGGAGTTGGTGGTCGCCGGAGTTGATCGTGTTCTTTGTAGTTTAGTTGACAACTGAGAACTTACTGATAAGTAAAGTTCTCAGTTGTTTGGTCGGCGGAGTTGGTGGTCGTCGGAGTTGATCGTGTTCTTAGTGGTTTAGTTGACAACTGAGAACTTACTGATAAGTTAAGTTCTCAATTGTTTGGTCGCCGGAGAGGTCGCCATATTTGGTGGTCGCCGGAATTGGTGGTTGCCGGAGTTGATCGTGTTCTTAGTAGTTTAGTCGACAACTGAGAACTTACTGATAAGTTAAGTTCTCATTTGTTTGGTCGCCGGAGTTGGTGGTCGCCGTAGTTGGTCGTCGGAGTTGATCGTGTGCTTAGTAGTTTAGTTGACAACTGAGAACTTACTGATAAGTTAAGTTCTCAGCTGTTTGGTCACCGGAGTTGATCGTGTTCTTAGTAGTTTAGTTGACAACTGAGAACTTACTGATAAGTTAAGTTCTCAGTTGTTTGGTTGCCGTAGAGGTCGCCAGAGTTGGTGGTCGCCGGAGTTGATCGTGTTCTTAGTAGTTTAGTTGACAAGTGAGAACTTACTGATAGTTCTCAGCTGTTTGGTCGTCGGAGAGGTCAACGGAGTTGATCGTATTCTTAGTAGTTTAGTTGACAACTGAGAACTTACTGATAAGTTAAGTTCTCAGTTGTTTGGTCGCCGGAGAGGTCGCTGGAGTTGGTGGTTGCCGGAGTTGATCATGTTCTTAGTAGTTTAGTTGACAACTGAGAAGTTACTGATAAGTTATGTTCTTAGTTGTTTGGTCGCTGGGGAGGTCGCCGGAGTTGGTGGTCGTCGGGGAGGTCGCCGAAGTTTATCATGTTCTTAGTAGTTTAGTTGACAGCTGAGAACTTACTAATGAGTTAAGTTCTCAGTTGTTTGGTCACCGGAGAGGTCCCCGACGTAAAAAAAAAAGTAAAAAAAAATGTCGCCGGAGTTGGTTGGCGGAGTTGATGGTTGCCGGAAGTGTTGACTGGAGAAGATGGGGAGGTGGTAACCTAAGGTGAGGGTAGTTGGAGAGAAATTAATTAAATTGATAAAGAGAGTGGACTTAGTAAAATGATAGGAGGATGAACTTAGTAAAATACTGAGAGGGTGTACTTATTAAGCTAGAGATTATATGGTTAAGCAAAATACAACTTGTCCTAGGAGGTAGTATTGTTTAGTTAGGGGGATTATATGGTAAATGCCTCAAAAATAAATGAAACAGACAATTAAATGTTAGGGTTTTACCGAGATGAGGAGATTGAGAGGGAGAAGGGAGTAATTGACATTAGTATTCAGTATGACTAGTGTAACTCCCGTGCGATGCACGGATAGTTACTAACGAATAACTGATCGAAATCGAAACAAATACAAAAGAAAATAGGGATATTTGTATACATTGTAACAAAATTCTTTAAAAACTATATCAGTAAAAATATAAGAAAAAAGGTTACTAAAATAAATCTAGTATTACAAACGTGAGATGCACGGAAAGTTATTGATGCTTAAAAAGACGAAAATTAAATAAAATGACTAAATGAGAGAAACAATTTTATACATTGTGAAACACATTTTTAAAAGATAACATTGTCGGTACAACTGTCGAAAGAGGAAGGAAGATCATTGTTATATCAATATCTTCGGACAATCGAAATTGTTAACTCTCGATAATGCAAAATATAATTGAGAATGACAAAAGACATATTATCTATTTAAAAAAAAAAAAAAGACCAACAAAGAATAAATATCTGCCTTGACTTTTTAATAGTCTTAGCTAAGAGGAAAACAATAATACAAATATCGAGAAATGAAAAATATATTCTCGTACAATTTAAAATATTTACTACATACAATTATGAGACATTAAATAATGAATAAGTGATTCACCCAATTATTAAATAGGAACCCAAATCCAAATTCATCATCTCCTATATGAATAATCCATAAATTCTCTCTTCTATCAATTATTTTAATTCATCTTCATATACTCCCTCCGTCCCAGTCTACTTAAGAAAAAGCAAAATGGCACGGGACTTAAGGAATATCACTATTTTATTTGAAAAGGACAACTGGGTGAAAAATTAAGAGTTAATTCACATTTTTGATTAACTCTTAATCAGTTTCCCCCCAACCCAAAATTCAAACAGAGAAGTCAAATCTGTTAAGCCATCACTGTTTACACTTTCTTAATTTACAGAGGGAATTTCAAATTTACAGAGGGAATTTCAAAATTTGACCTGGATCACCAAACATAACCATTTTCCCACCATTTCAAAAGTGCCCCTATAAAAAAGGCATTCACTGTTTTTGAACAGTTTCTTAATTTACAAATTCATAACCAAGACAAAAATAAAAAAGATGGTGAGGAGATCAGATTTAACAGCAGAAGAGAGGAACAGACTGGGCCAATACTTGTTGACCTACGTTGTTGATCGAAATCTCCCAAAGGGCAAAATCAAGGAAGCTGCGGAGAGGTTCGCGGTTTCTCAATCGACTGTGTACTTGATGTGGACAAAAGTGAGGCGTCAAATGGGAGGAAATGCTCCATTGTGTCTGACTTCAAAAAAGAGTGCAAAAAGAGGCAAAAGAGTCCAGTTAGATGAAGCAAAGATGAAAACAATTTCATATCAACAAAGAGGCACAATTAGAGATTTGGGGGTTGCATTGGGAGTGAGTAAGAGCACTGTTGGGAGATGGAAAAAGGAGGGTGTGATCAGGGCTCACACGAATGCAATCACTCCGTCATTAACCGAAGGCAATAAATATGCAAAGTGAAATTCGGTTTATCATGGCTTAAATGGGATTTTTCTCTTAGTAAATTTCGGTTTAAGAGCATGTTCCATGTCATACACATTGATGAAAAATGGTTTTACTTGACAAGAGCAATGGAAAGATACTACATGTGTCCGGGAGAGTGCGTAACCTCATAGATCATGCCAAAGTAAAAGGTTCATCCCTAAGGTAATGTTCTTGTGTGCAGTTAGTAGGCCCATTTATTCAAATGAAGGGGTTCTTTTATTTGATGGAAAGATAGGCATGTGGCCATTTACAAAAAGAGAGCCAGCAAAGAGGAGTAGCGAAATAGAGTTGCGGGAACAATGGTGACCAAAGCAATGGCATCAATCAACAAAACAAAGTGACAAAGGAGATGCTACTCGAAATGTAAGCAAAGTCAAAACTCGATTTTTTTTTCCAAAGAATGTTCTCTTTTTTGAGAGATTAACCAGGTTTTTTATTGCGGAGTTATTCCTACAATAAAATCTAAATGGCCAAACAAATGAATCAAAGAATATCATCATACAATGGGACAATGCCCCACCACATATCAAGAACTCGAGATCAAGATTTTAGAGAGGCAAGCGTGACGAAGATGGATGGAACATTCAACTACAATTTCAACCACCAAACTCCCCTGATACGAACATAAATGATCTTGGATGGTTCAGGTCGATTGACACACTCAAAACAGATGTTCAAGCCAAGACAGTTGATGACTTAGTTCTTGCAGGTAAAAGTTGCTTTTGAAAATCTTTCACCATTACTCTCAAACAAAATTTTTGTTAGCTTGCAACTTTCTCTCGCTCGAAATCATGAAGTTAAAAGGTGAAAACAACTTTGATGTTCCCCATATTGGAAAAGATAGATTGTTGAGAAGTGGTGAACTAGAAAGCGACAGACAAGTTGAATTGGGTATGGTAGTTGATTGCATCAAATATCTTCAAGAGAAGGGGCAAGATGATGGCCTAGAAGGCATAATGTCAGAATTAGCACTTGGAGAGGTATTTCTTTGAAGCAATTTGGTCAAACTCAGCAAAGAAGAGAGCTTTTGTTTTTTGAAAAATGTACTCTCAGATAAAAATCATCACTGAGTAACCTTTCTAGGTTTGTGACCAAAATTAAGTGTAAGAAATGTTTTTGCTTTTGTAAAAATTTGACTCTCAGATAAAAATCATCACTGAGTACATGAACACTCTCATAAAAACCATTACCAAGTGTAAAACAGAGGGACATTTCACCAGTTCCAAGCACATCAAATGCACATTTCATCCAAAAACAATCAAATGGCAACATAACCACAATCAAAGTCCCAGCCAAACACAATCAATCATCACTGAGTAACCTTTCATAAAAATGTACTCTCAGATAAAAATCATCACTGAGTAACCTTTCTAGGCAATAATCGAAGCATAGTAATCTGTTCGTATCAAATAAAAACACCAATCATAAACACATGTGTCTCAAGTAAACAAAGAGCATCATCATTTCACATAAAATTCCCCATAATCACAGTCAACAACATGCTCTTACACACGAGTAAATTCCTAGGTTTTCAAATAATAGCAGAAATAGAGAGATTACACTGCTTTTCCTTCTTGGATTTCTTTTCCTCGGATACGAAGCATGAGTTGAATAGCTTACGTATCCGGAAAATATGGACTAACATACGGGTTAGGGCCTTTCGACCAAGGAACATTATCCCCAACATTTCGAGACAGATTACGGTGTCCCAAAGCCTTCCAATAGGCCTCTGTATGGCCGGATCTCAAGAATCCGGACTAAGGCCAGAAATTCTTCCCCAAGCCGTTTCTTTGGCGCAACCGAGTCACAAACTTTCTTTGGCGACTCATTCACGGTTTCATCGTTGGCGATAGAAGAATTGGGTATGGAAAATAGGGATTCGAGGTTAGAACACAGAGGAACAAAGTCTTGGGTAGAACACAGCGGTGTTAATGAATCGAAATCGAGGGGAAAGCCTAGATCCCTGTCGGAATCATTTAAATCCGACGAATCCATGGCATGAATTTAGGGTTTGTGAGGGCGGCGCTGTGAGAGAAAGGAAAGGATTTACAAAGAGAGAATATGAGAATGGAGAGAGGGAGAGAGAGAGACTGCTCGAAAATAGGGTTAGGGTTTGTTATCCGGAAATGGGTTTGGGTTGGGTCTTAATTGAGCCAGTGTTGCTTTTGATTTAATTAGGGAGAGATTAATTGGGTTGGGTTTTAATTGAGTTTTATTAGTGATAATTGGGTGGGGTAGGCCCAATATAATAATGATAAAAAGTTTCTATTTTGGGCTTTTTTAAGATAAGTGGGACGCCCAAAATAGAAACTTTTCTTAAGTAGACTGGGACGGAGGGAGTATATATTTTTTGTAATTATTACGCATACATACACATAAACAAATTAAAGTAATACATAATAAAACCGGAAATTTTATAAATAACGAAAATTATCAAATAACTTGAAAAATTGATTATTATTATTGTGTACTCCCTCCGTCCCGCTAATATTAGCACAAACACTGCTTGCGCGAAAATTAAGAAATATGATATTTTAATAAAGTGTTGTGAGTGTAAAAGAATGAGTGGAGAGAGAATGAGTGGAGGGAATAATAAATTATAATGGTGTTGTGAGTATTAAAATAATGTAGGAGAGAGAATGAGTGGAGGAAAGTGAATATTTTATTAATATAAAGTTTCCTTTTTGGGAGTGTGCGGATATTAGCGGGACGCCCAAAAAGAAAAGTGTGCTAATATTAGCGGGACGGAGGGAGTATTAGTTTTGTAAATAAATTAAAAAATTTTAAATAAACATTTTAAAAATCTAAAATATTATACTCCCTCCGTCCCATTACAATCAACACACTTTCCTTTTTGGGCGTCCCACTACAAGCAACACATTTCTAAAAAGAAAAGTTTTTATCACTATTTCCTCCACTCATTCTCTCTCCTACATTATTTTAATACTCACAACACCATTATAATTTACTATTCCCTTCACTCATTCTCTCTCCTATTTTATTTTTACACTCACAACATTTATATCATTATTTTTTTTCTTAATTTACGCGTAAACAGTAACTCTCCACTTTATAATGGGACGGAGGGAGTATATATTTATATATGAATGGATCCAACTACGAAGGGGGTAAATTGACCCCCTCCCCCTCAAAACTCTACATATATCCCATTCTTTTTTATTATTATTTGAAGCGATATCCCATTTTTTTAATGTGTACAACAAATAAAACTTTGAAAATATGCTTCTGAATTACCGAAAATGCATGCTTAAAAGACGAAACTTAAAATAAAACAAACAGAAAAGCGAGTTGTTTTTATTTATTGTGAAAATCTTTCTTGAATACTATATTGTCAGTACAAACATCAGAGTTGTCAGTATTATCATCATTACATATCAATATTTAAAATCATTATCACCTTTTAACTCTGGATGTAGCGACATATAATTGGTCATGGTATAATTTTGATTTCTTTAAAATAAAGACCAATTTTTTGATTTTTTTTATAACTCATTTTGGGATGCAGAGAGCTATAATTTTTTTTTATAACATCATAAGGAATATGCATTTCTCTATATACAATTTCATAGTTTTTTATTTTTGATAAAAAATACATAAAACACACTAACATGTTTTATCACATACGAAATAAGTCATTGAAATCAATTAAAAAAGATGGAGAGTGGAAATCTAGAAAAAAAAAGTGATATTTTTTTTCGTTTTTGATAAAGAGACATTAAAAAAAATCAAAAAATTTGTTTATACCAAAAGGATATTACAGTTATGTAATAAAAATTAATATCATTCTTTTTCAAATGAAAATTTTCCATTAACTCATGCTCGTAAAATTTAAAATATTTATTACAGACAATTATGATATATTAAATAATGAAAAAGTGATTCACCAAATTAGTAAATAGAAACCCAAATTCAAATTCATCATTTCTTATATGAACAATCCATAAATTCTCTCTTCTATCAATTATATTAATTCTTCGTCATATATTTTTTTTAATTATTAGGCATACATACACATTTTGAAAGAAAAAATAAGAGGAAAAAATTATAAAATTTAGAAAATAATATGTCATATTTATTTACATTAACTCATCATGAACATAATTATGATATTTAATTTCAATTTAACTTATTTAATTTTGAGAAGAAAAATCAAAATCCTAAAAATACTAACAATTGTGTTAAATGAAAAAAATTTCCCCAAACCCTCCACTCCCTCATCAAATCCAACCCACTTCTTCCTCACCCTTTTTTAAAATACCAATTTGTATTATATAAATTTCTTAGAATATTTACATGCACTTCAATCAAAATTTTTAAAATGATGACCAACTTTCCCGATATTCGTCTTTATTAATATTTTATTTACTATGATTCAATTTTTTAAAAAATAAAATAAATAAATTGTTTGATGTACCGAACTAAAATAAACTCAATAACCATATTACCCCTTCCAACTCATATCCTATAGCCCATCACTTTTATTTTATTTTATATTCTTTATTTTTATAATTAGTAAAATTATTATTACAACCCACTTTTTCCTCACCCTCTTTTAAAATACCAATTTATATTATATATATTTCTTAGAATATTGACATACACTTTAATCAAAATTTTAAAAAAGATGACCATCTTTCCCGATATTCATCTTTATTAATAATTTATTTACTGTGATTCATTTTTTTTTAATAAAATAAATAAATTGTTTGATTTATCGAACTAAAATAAACTCAATAACCATATTACCCCTTCCAACTCATTATCCTATACCCCATCACTTTTATTTTATTTTATATTCTTTATTTTTATAATTAGTAAAATTATTATTATAACCCACTTCTTCCTCACCCTCTTTTAAAATACCAATTTATACTATCTATATTTCTTAGAATATTGACATGCACTTCAATCAAAATTTTAAAAATGATGATCATATTTCCCGATATTCGTCTTTATTAATACTTTATTTACTATGCTTCAATTGTTTTTTTAAATAAAATAAATAAATTGTTTGATCTATCGAACTAAAATAAACTTTATAACCATATTACCCTCATTATCCTAAACCGCATCACTTTTATTTTATTTTATATTCGTTATTTTTATAATAAGTCAAATTATTATTATTATTATCATTATCATTTATAATAAAAAAAATACTTGACTCTTAATTAATTTTAAATAAAAACATATTGAAAAATTAAAAAGGAAAATTAACAAAGGATAATAAAGAAATTTATATTTTAAAAAAAAGTTTTTTTTTCTGTGTCCAAATCAAATAAAAATAGTCTCTATTTAAAGAGAAAAAAAATTAATTTATTATAAAATAATTTAGGTAAAAGAAATGGGTGAAAAAAAAAACCCAAATCCAATCAGCCAATAGGAGGATGCCAAGTGTCCAACCAAAAAAAAACAAAAAAAAAAAAAACAAAAGTCATCAGCCTTGAACACCCTCACGCGGCCTTGTCGGCGCGTTCAATCCACGCACCAATGAAATGTTCAAAATGCCCTTCACCCAAATTGCGACACGTGGCCAAATTTTTTCCAAAAAAAAAAAAATTTAATGAAGCCCAATCATAGCTTGACACGTGTTATTTGAGGTGATTTTTTTTTTCAATTTGCCTCTGTGTGAAATGACGAAAATACCCCTCCTACCCCTTTTAATTACCACAACCTTGTTATTATATATTTATAGATTCTTGTAGGGTTTAAGGAGTTATTAGTGGACAGAGATTAGGGTTGTCAAGATAATAAATCCAATTGTTATTATTATGATTTTATTTATAAAGTACCAAATATGCCATCATTAGTTTTGTCTCTCTCTCTCTCTCTCATATTGGGTTCACTTAAAAAGTATAATTAACGAGAAGGAACAAGTTTCAATGAGTGGTAAATTTGGATTTTTAACCTTTAAACGATATGTATTTTGGACTAAATTTGATTGAAGTACAAGTACCTAACATTCGTATGATGTAAGATAAATACTACTCCCTCTATTCCTAAATGAATGTCCAAATTTAAGAAATTTTTGTCTCAAATGAATGTCTTTTTGTAAAAACTGTCCCTAAATGCTTTTTTACCAAAAAAAAAAAAAAAAATCAACCCAAATTTGTTTGAGCCCAATGTTAAATGTTCTATAGAGAATAGTCTAAAATCATCGAAGTATCACTCACAGACACAAATAAAAAAATACAATTTAGCAAAACATTAAACATACTTCACTTATATTTAATTTAAATTTTTCTTTTTTTTTTTTTTGGGGGGGTCGTCGGATCGACTCTAAAACCAAATTTGATCTTGAAAAAGTCCACTCGAATTTTACTTTTTCGAATTGAATCACCCCTCAAATATCGAAGAATTGAGTTTGATCAAATTATCGTCTCTATCTCTCTCCGGATGTTCCAGATTCCCTATTACATTGACCCATACCCCCATTTTCGTATTTGGATTAATTGTTGGGCCTGTTATCCAGGTAAAACTAGTGCAGGCCAGATATATAACTTGGCTGGGCTCAAAAACAAAAGAATCCTAAATACTTAATTTATAAAAGATTACTATTATTGATACACTATAAAATACTATTAATAATAAGTTTTAGGCCTTAAATAGGCTAATCAAATTAATATAAACTCTTGATCAAAAATTAAGATGAATAGGGAGAGTAATTGGCTTGATCCATTGATCCAGGGTCGGAGAGAGTAAATGATCGGGCTGGAACAATACAACATCGCATCTGTCAACTCCGGTGACTTTACCGTCATCGAGGAAGCTACGCCGAAGCAGATAATCACCATATACGGAGGGAGCTCTCCAAGACGAATTAGACAGTCCAAAATTCGTCACCAAAGAACCTCAAACGAAGGAGATGAATGTCGGCACTAGAATTTGATGGATAAAATGGATGTATTTAAAAAATAGCCTTTAAAATCGGGACGAAAAATTAATTTAACAAATAAAATAAGTCGAGGCAAGAGTTTGACTCTTTTTCCGTAAGACAATATTGCTCCGTATACAAGTGCTCACGGTTCTCGGCAATTGTCCCCAAGATACAAAGACTTTCGAAATTTCAGAATGCAGCACAACAAATTTGAAATTATCGGGCGAACTACTGAATACTCGGGATTTTCTTGGACTGAGATGCAAAGGCTAAGAATGCAAGGATGCTTTGAGAATACTAGAATGCTTGAAAATTTTTGGATTGAATGAAATGAGGAGGAGGGGGTCTATTTATATTTGTTGAAGAGATAGGGTGTCTATTGGGAATAGGCACTAACAGCATCCGGTGAAATCTCCACCATAGGATCAGATTTGGATGAAAGACTGAGATCTGATGGGTCAACCCATCCAGCCGACCCGCCTGTATGAAGGGTCGCGAGTCGCCCTCCCTCTTCTGCCTACAGAACCTTCTAGAATCATCTGGATCTGCCAAACAGGTTGAAGCCCATGTGCCCCAAGCCCACTTGATGATCTGCCCCTTACCCAACGAACTGGGCCAGCCCAATACCCTCTAGCCCAACAGAGCCATCCTAACCCAAGTGAACCGAACCAACCCACTTGGACCACCACCGAGCCGAAATTTCTCAAAACTTTAAGGCTCCTCAGCTTGAAGTGCAAAGTGCACCCTAAACCGCCCATTCTGCCCTTCGCGCGCTTCGCGGGTCTTGTGTCAATTTGGAGTTAGTCCAAAATTGATATTATTGGGCTACTAGTTGCATGGATGGCCCAATGATCCACTTGATTGACCCAAGGAGGAAACAACTTGATGACTCCTCCTTAGATGCTCACATTTATAAGATGGAATAAATTTCTCTTTCTTAGCAATGTGGGATATGGCTTTTCCATTTCAATCTCTCTTCAACAACAACACTAAGTTGCACACTTTATTAATTATTTTCTCATTCACCCGAAATTGGATTTGAGAAAATAAGTATACCATTTTAATCTACGCAGAATGTAGATTAATAATTTGCAACTTAATTCTATTTTTATAAAATAGAATCTTCTAGAAATTTGGTCAAATATTGGTCAAATACCAATATTTACTACCAATTTCCAACAATGCCCCACATGAATGAAATTAATGCATGTATGCAGACACTTAAGAAAATCCCGACGAACTGTTACCGCATCGGGGTAGGTAGCATTCGGTTTTGAACCATCCCTAGTAAGATGCTATTAGATTTACTTGCCGCTCAGTAAACGCGATGTCTTGAACTGGTCAGCGTTTTGTGTAAACCAAGACAATAACATTTACACGATAACAATTCTGATATCTTTCGTTCTCACATTGTGTCCAATTCGGCCCTGGACCATATCTTGGATTCATAAGTGTTCTCTATTTAGAAGCGGCCAAACTTCTTCACTTATATAGGTGATCTCCTACAAGGAGTAACCTGATATACTCCACCTTTTTCAAGGTATATGAATCATTAAAAGCTTTTAATCTTACCCTCGCCACACGTCAACAAGGTTTCTGCACTCGGGCAGCTTCTGAGAATGGGTTTTAAAGAGTTCCAAGTGCCCTACTAGAATATCCATAACTTCGTTGTCTCATTGAACCAAGTTCGTGGGATCTCCACTCATCATGGTTGAGTTACACTATAGACTTCTTTTGTTGTGTGGGTTTTAACCCCATTCCCCTTACTGCACAGTACATTTGATCTCTGTTAATTCCTTTCGTAAATGGATCCGCTATATTTTCTTTTGACTTTACATAGTCAATGGAAATTATTCCATTAGAGATCAATTGTCTTACCATATTATGCCTCCTTCGTATGTGTCGCGACTTTTCATTGTACATACAACTTATAGCTCTTCCAATAGCTGACATACTGTCACAATGTACCAAGACAGGAGGCACTGGCTTATTCCAGCACGAAATATCCTCTAGGAAATTTCTAAGCCATTCGGCTTCTTCTCCAGCCTTATCTAAGGCAATAAACTCTGATTCCATTGTGGAACGAGCTGTACACATCTGTTTAGAGGATTTTCAAGACATAGCTCCTCCACCAATGGTAAATACATACCCACTTGTGGACTTTGAGTCTTTCTTGTCTGATATCCAGTTTGCATCACTATATCCTTCCAATACAGCTGGATATCTTGTATAATGTAATCCATGGCTTATGTTATGCTTTAAATACCTAAGAACTCTTGTTAGTGCTGTCCAATGATCTTTACTTGGATTACTCATGAATCTGCTCAATTTGCTAACTGAGTATGCTATGTCCGATCGAGTACAGTTTGTCAAGTACATCAAACTGCCAATGACTCTAGCATAATTCAATTGTGATACTGGGTCACCTCTATTTTTAGCTAAATGTAGACTTAGATCTACCGGGGTATTAGCCGGAGGTAAATCGAATGCTTCGAATTTCTTAAGCACATTCTCGATGTAGTTAGATTGTGATAAGACAATTTCGTCATCTATCCTAGATATCTTTATTCCTAGAATAACATCTACTTGACCCAGATCTTTCATGTCAAAGTTTTTCTTTAACATGTTCTTGGTTTTCATGATTACATCATGATTACTACCAATGATTAGCATGTCATCCACGTATAGACATACTATCACATATTCAATGGGTGTGCCCTTAATGTATACACATTTGTCACACTCATTTATTTTGAACCAGTTCGGCAACATGGTTCGGTCAAACTTCTCTTGCCATTGTTTCGGTGTTTGTTTAAGACTGAACATTGATTTGACAAGTTTACACACCTTTTGTTCTTGTCCACGTGCAACGAACCCTTCAGGTTGTTGCATATAAATTTCTTCATCTAACAAATGTGACCTGAACTAAAACAACTGTAAATTAAATAAATTAGAAGACATTTTCATGCAAAAATTAATAAACATGTCAAATAATCTTATAAATAGCAAAAATAAAGGTCGTACAAAAAACTAAAAACAACTGTGAACTTAACTAAAAACAATTGTAAACTTAACAAATACTATATCAAATAATCTTACAAAATAACAAAAATAGAGGTTATAAAAGACTAAAAACAAATGTGAACTTAACAAATATGTCAAATAAGCTCATAAAATAGAAAAAATAAAGGCCATAAGAGACTAGAACAATTGTGAACTTAACTAAAAATAACTGTGAACTTGATAAATATGTCAAATAATCTCATAAAAAATAGAGGCCATAATAAAATACTAAAAATAATTGTGAACTTAGCTTAAAATAACTGTGAATTAAGTAAAATAATAGACATTTTCATGCAAAAATTATGAACTTAAACAAATCAAATGTGAACTTCTCTAAGATATTCTTGGAACAACTGTGAAAAAGGAATGTGAACTTCTAAAAAACAGCTGTCAACTAGTAACAATTATCAACTTCTCAAATTTAATTCAGATTATGTGTTGGTCCTACTAGTTTGATTCGTATTGACGATACGAACACAACAATACTCTCATATTTTATTTTTTTGCTTTTGGATTTAAGATATTTCATTTTTAAGTTTTTGGGTGACAAAAGAAAGAAAGAGAAAGGGGAGAGATAAAGCGCAAGGAGATGGAGGAAAACGTGTCACGTTATTTTATTAACTGAGTGGCATGCGTGTAATTTCACCTAAATTGTCTAGGGCACCCGCATCTAAGAGTACAGGATTTGGTGGTAAATTTCCAAAACGCGCGTCCTTGGTGGTCGTTTCCATTAGGATGGAAGACGATTTGGTAATTGCTCCTTAAAAATAATACCCCCTTCGTCCCATGATAATACGTACAATTTGCATTGGCACAAGAATTAAGACAATGTGAGATGTGTTGTGAGTATAGATGGTTGGGTAGGAGAGAGAAAGTGGAGTAAGTGGGTAATGGTTGTGAGTAGAGACAAGTGGGTCTCATTTCCATTTTGGGACTTTGCAGATTTGTGGGACGCCCAAAAGGTGTCTTTTTGCATATTATTGTGGGACGGAGGGAGTATATATTTTTACTAGTGCAATTTTTTCAAAATTTTGAGAGTTTAATGCAATTTGTTGAAACTTGCCCCAATTGAAATAAAAGAAAAAATATACTAGAATTTTAATTTGTTCTCATTGAAACTTTGTGCAATTTTTATTCCCATTAATAAACATTTCTGGCTCCGCCACTTATCAGATCCATACCACTCTTTGGACTAGAGTTTTAAGTCATAAATTGGGGATGGACTTGGGATTTTAATTCTTTGTCATTGTAGTTTCCTTTTATCGTAGCGTAAGACAGGATATATAATCAATTACAATTGTAACGCGCACGTTAATCAGTAATCGACCTTCAACACTCGTAAAATTTAATTACTACTTAGAGTTGGAAGAAAAAAACCAAATATTTATTAAAACAGCAAAAACTGCCTTTGAAAACCTTAAACAATGTATTTAAAGGTCTGTAGAAACCCTAATCAGAAATAAACCCTAAAGCAGTAAAAGTATGAAAAAGTTCAAAAAACTGATAAAACTTCAAAAGGTCGTTTGAGGGCCTTAGAAGCGGAATTTGGGGGGCTTTTTTAAGGCCTTAACATGGGGCAAAGCGCATGACTTTTGTTCCTCTCGAAAAGACGCTCGTTTCGATATGCTGTGTATCCTGTAACTCCTCCGTAGTCAAAAGTTACGCCCTTTACGGTCCAACTACTCTAGAAACTCGATCGCTAACTCTTCAACTGCATCATTCTCCCCACGCCTGAAAAAGTTCGTCCTCGAATTGTCAACCATCTCTTCATCAGACGAATTCCCAGAATATGGAACCAAATGCTTAACATTAAAGACATTAGAGGTACGAACATGACTAGGCATCTTCAACTTGTACGCATTTGGATTAATCTTCGCAATGACCTCCACAGGGCCAATCATCTTAGCTGACAGTTTATTATACGTACCAACCGGAAAATGATCCTTTGTCAGAATAGCCCACACGAAATCACCAACCTGGAATTCCACTCGACGCCTTTTCTGATCAGCAGCCTGTTTGTACTTATCATTCGCTGCCTGCAAATTGTCACGAACCTTGGTATGAATTTCCTGCAACCAAGAAACCAAATACACTGCCTTGCCATGAAGTTTCTGCTTACTAGGTAATGTGATCAGATTCAACGGCCCCTTAGGCTGAACCACATAAACCACCAAGGCTGAAACTGGTGCTATGATTGATGGCATGATTGTGTGCAAATTCAGCCTGAGACAACTTCTGATCCCAAGATTTGACATGGTCGCCTACCAAACACCGCAACAAATTACCCAATAATCTGTTAACCACCTCTGTCTGAGTATCTGTATAAGGATGATGTGCATTGCTAAAATTAAGCTGGGTGTTAGCCATTTTCCACAAATTGCGCCAAAAATGACTAAGGAATCGGGTATCCCTATCAGACACAATCGCAGATGGTAACCCATGCACACGATAGACATCCTTGAAAAATAGCTGAGCCACATTAACCGCACCAGTTGGATATTTATTTTGGGAAGGAGGTAGTAATATTTATATTCACAGTACCCTTTTGTTTGTGTGAGTATTGATGGATATGTTTACATTTTCAATTTATGCGTTCTAAATTCTATTTATTGCAAAATTTCCGAGTAAAATGGTAGTTTAATTGCTTTGTTAGTGTTGTTTTATTTTCAGGTTGAAAATGTGGAAAATGGGTGGTTGAAAGTGAAGAAAAGATAAAAATATGGAGCGGAGCAGATTTTGAGGGCTTTAGGAGCATTTTGGTGCTGAAAGGACTTGTTGAGAATTTCAGTGGCAATGACCTGCTGGAAATTATTGAAGAAAGATGAAAACTGGCCGGCCAAAGCAATTACAGCGGCCGCCCTTGCTAGGTCGTGGCCCTTGTGCGGTCACCCAAGCATGCATTGGTGGCAGCCCAAGTCAACACCTAAGCAAGCTCCTCTCCACGCCCAAAGCCTATTTCCAGCCGGATTGAAGTCAACCTTTGGGCCCTTCTTTGTATTTTTGTTGGGCCTTAATTGTTTTTGTTGGCCCTAACTTCATTAATCAGCCCCAGCCTTTTCCCCTTAGTATAAATAGTAGATGATATATTTTTTTAGGTTTATGCTTGAATCTTTGGACAAGGAGGGAGGCTACTTTCCCTTTTTGGGGATATTTTGATTTTTCTTCATATTAGTAAGATTTCTAATTTTTTTATTTAGAGTTTTCTTTTTTTATCTTTATGTTTAGGAGTAGCTAATTTAAATAGTTTCATGGGTTAGATTTAACATTATCAATTTAGTCTATGTCATAATTGTTTGGTATTTTCAAATTTAATCTCTCTAGTTCTTTTTAGCTAATTTCATGAAAGCCTTAAAGATTACAACTTTTGACTTTGATTTAGTCTTTAATTGCCTTTTGACCAATTGGGTTTGATTTTCCACCATTGAATTGGGGATTTTCTCACAAAAGACTCATATTTTAAAGATTAAATTGATTTGCCGCCGTAATAGAAAACAAATTGATTTAGGTTCTTTATCCTTTTGATCTTAAAGATTTTTCTAGTTAAATTACTTGGACTATGATTTGTGAAAAGTAATTGATTTGAAAATAATAGATTGAAATTCGGCCGCCTTACCGTCACAATCTTTGCATTAGTGGTGAATTCTAAATTGAGATTAATTACCTATTTTATTTACTAAAATGGCATAGATTGATGATTTTGTGAAGTCCAACCTATGAAATTAGTTCTCTTTATTGTTTAATCTTTCTTTTTCTATTTCCTTACTTGTTTTCTTGCTTTATTTAGTCTAAAGCTTTGATCTTTTTAGTAGTTATTTTGCTTTCAAAACCAATGATACCGAAAAATGCAACGGAAAAGAAGAATAAAGAAAATGGATAGAAAAGGATAGGATGCTCACCACTTCAAGGAATCCACCTTGAAGATACAGGGCATATAAGTACTCACCACTCGACGGAATCCACCGAAGAGATATAGAGTAAGGATGTTCGCCACTAAACGGAATCCACCGAGTAGATAAGAACAATGGAAGAAGGCACAAAGCACAATCTTATATTTTATAAACTCAAATTCAACTCCTCCTTACAATGATAATTGTAGCCTATTTATAGTTACTTGGAACATCCCTCCAAGCCTAGGAATACAAAAGATGTTAAAATATTGATTAAACAATTATGATAAAAAGATAAGATAACCTAGAAATTTCAAGAGACTTGATGAACATGAAGACTTGACCAATTTTCGGATGTACTTGGCTTTCAGACTACCCTGAGGTCAAACAGTCATAACTCCCTCTAGAAACTTCCAAAATCCAATCCGAAAAGTGCTCCAGAAACTAGACTCAAAGATCTTTCTAATTATATTTTTCTTGTAATTTTTGGCTGAACGAACCGGAAGATACATTATGTAGAAGTGGACTGACTTTATCGAGACTGTCAAATACCAACCATTTGGTTCCCACGTCTCTTTACCAAAATAAGGAAATCCTGGTTTTCGGCTCTGATACCACTCTGAAGCCGAAAAAATGCAACTGAAAGGAAAGTATATAAAAATGGATAGAATGCTCACCACTTCAAGAAATCCACCTTGAAGATACAGGGCATAAACAACTCACCACTCAACGAAATCCACCGAAGAGATACAGGGTTGTGTGTTCACCACTAAACGGAATCCACCGAATAGATACAGAACAATAAAAGATGGCACAAAGCTCAACTTTATATTTTTATCAACTCAAAATTCAACTCCCCTTACAATGATAATTTGTAGGCTATTTATAGACTATTTGGAGCATCCCTCCAAACTTAGGAATCATCAAAATATGAAAGGAATAAGTCTTATAATTAATTAAATATAGATAAGTTAGATGATATATCCATAGATTCATGAAACTCAAGAAAATAGTCAAAATTCGGTTGTATGCGTCTCTTTGACTGCCCTGTGGTAAAACAGTCATAACTCTCTCTAGAAAAATTCAAATGCTGATCCGAAAAGTTCTGTAGAAACTACACACAAAGACCTTTCCAATGATATATTATTTGTAATGTTTGGCCGAGGATATTGATAGATACAGCCGGTTCAAGTGGACAGACTTTGTTGAGTTTGTCAAATACCATCCATTCGGTTCCCGCATCATTCTCCCTTGGTTAGAGAAAATTCGTCCTCGAATTTTAAGGTGACGACGAATCTTGAAATCATATACATTATATCGAATATCGGCATTGTGCTTACATGAAGGAGAAAACGTAGGTTGTCTTGAAAATGACCAATAGTACTCCCTTGCACACAAAGACCTTTCCAATGATATATTATTTGTAATGTTTGGCCGAGGATATTGATAGATACAGCCGGTTCAAGTGGACAGACTTTGTTGAGTTTGTCAAATACCATCCATTCGGTTCCCGCATCATTCTCCCTTGGTTAGAGAAAATTCGTCCTCGAATTTTAAGGTGACGACGAATCTTGAAATCATATATCTTATATCGAATATCGGCATTGTGCTTAAATGAAGGAGAAAACGTAGGTTGTCTTGAAAATGACCAATAGTACTCCCTTGACAATAGCTCATCATGAGCATGCTTCCTATCCACTTGTGGATCTTCAACAACACAAGGAACATATGTGAAATATTCTCCTCCAATTATCTCAATTGACTCGTCACTCTCTTCATCATAGATTGGTGGCAAAGACCAATCAACAATGGGTTGCTGAGAAATTGAACTGGTAAATGGCCAATAAAGATCCGCCATCTTTGATTGAGAAAGAACTATATTTTTTTAAGATTTTTTTTTTTTTATAATAAAATGCGATGGAAACGAAATTGATGATGGAGAAAGAGAGATGAAAAGGAAGATAAAAGGGATAAAATGATATCTTTACCAAAACAAGGAAATCATGATTTTCTGCTCTGATACCAACTGATACCGGAAAACGCAACGGAAAAGAAAGTATATAAAAATGGATAGAATGCTCACCACTTCAAGAAATCCACCTTGAAGATACAGGGCATAAACAACTCACCACTCAACGAAATCCACCGAAGAGATACAGGGTTGTGTGTTCACCACTAAACGGAATCCACCGAATAGATACAGAACAATAAAAGATGGCACAAAGCTCAACTTTATATTTTTATCAACTCAAAATTCAACTCCCCTTACAATGATAATTTGTAGGCTATTTATAGACTATTTGGAGCATCCCTCCAAACTTAGGAATCATCAAAATATGAAAGAAATAAGTCTTATAATTAATTACATATAGATAAGTTAGATGATATATCCATAGATTCATGAAACTCAAGAAAATAGTCAAAATTCGGTTGTATGCGTCTCTTTGACTGCCCTTTGGTAAAACAGTCATAACTCTCTCTAGAAAAATTCAAATGCCGATCCGAAAAGTTCTGTATAAACTACACACAAAGACCTTTCCAATGATATATTATTTGTAATGTTTGGCTGAGGATATTGATAGATACAGCCGGTTAAAGTGGACAGACTTTGTTGAGTTTGTCAAATACCATCCATTCGGTTCCCGCATCAACCAACCCCCCCCCTTAGTCCTTTATTTGTTTATTCGTGCATCTTTGTTCTAAAACAAGCAACCCGAGTCTCTGTAGTTCGACCCCTACAAAAGTATATTGCTACAAGTTGGCACTCGTACTTGTGAGGATTTTTATTACAAGAAGTGGGTATTGAAAAATATCTCATCAACAAGTATCTGTACAAGAAAAACCATAAAACCAGATCAAAACATGAAAACTATATTCTGCAGAAAAATTCAAAGTACACATATTTATCATTGTCAAGTATAGTCCAGTTGGTTATTTGCACTTTCCTTCTAAAATACTTCAAATTCACTCCCTCATTCCAAAATGATTGAGTTTTTATTTTCTTTTGTAATAAATATAATTAGGCATTCAGTTTGGGACAAAGCATATAAAGTTGATAGTTTCATTCATGTCCTTATCTTTTGAACTTTTTGGTAAACATTATTATAATGGTGTGCTAATGATTAACCACAGGCAATTTCTACTGGGGCTTAAGAAGTATGGAAAAGGGGATTGGAGAAATATTTCCCGTAACTTTGTGACAACTAGAACACCAACTCAGGTTGCTAGTCATGCTCAGAAGTATTTTATCCGCCAACTTTCCGGAGGGAAAGATAAGAAACGATCAAGCATTCACGACATCACGACCGTCCATATTACGGATACTAAAAAACCTCTGTCACCTAAGACTAAGAAACATCCTTCCCCAGATGATCATCACATACAGCCACAAGTCCCACAACTGCAGCAGCAGCAGTCAAATATGAACCAAATGGCTAAAGCACTTTACCAGTGGGCAGCACTGCCCAATCAAGGATCGACAGCCATGGCTTTCGACCTCCCGAATAGCAGCCCAATGATGGCGTCGTTTTATGAAACGTCTGCGTATGAACCTCAATATGGCCATTACCGTACAGTTTTTCAAGGAAACTGTTAGTCAAGGTGCGACATTTATTTTGGGCCGGAGGTAGTATTACAGCTTTATTGAATTTGGTCAAGTGTGTGTTAAATATAAATTGTTTCCAGTAGGTTGTAATTCTTCAGGTAATTGGCTTAGTTCCTAGATCTTGTTATTTTACCTTTTACAAGAAATAAAACAAGTGTCTATCTAACTGAAGTTATGAAATTTCCCTAATCATAATAGATTAACGTGGTTTAGATTTTGGCGAAAAGGCATTGCTACATATGCTTAGTCCAAACATGATGAGTCAATCTCATAATTCCAACTAGAAAAAATAGCAGTTTTACCTTCAAAGATAAATTAAACCACAGATTTAAGTGATTCACTGCTCAATGTGACTAGATTACATCCACAAGCAAAGACAGCAATTCCCTGTTACTGAAACTTGAAGACTACAAAGATTTCAAGATAAACACTAAGCTTCGTAGTACACCCACAGAACGAACTGAAGTACATAACCCAGAGCATCGGTTTTACTACTATAATGTACAGTCTCCGTTCCAAAAAATAATCTCTCTTTTTCTTTCGGGTTGTTCTGAAAATATCGGTACAATTTCAAGAAAGCACAAGCAAGTAAAGCACCGTTGCAAGAAGTTTAACCTGCCAAATGAGCGATTTTTTTTTATGAATTGGAGGGAGCAAATATAATGAAATATATAATTCAAAGAACAGTTTTTATAGTATCATCTCTTTATAGTATCATCTCTTTGTTCCTATTATGATGGTTGACATATGCTTAAATTAGTAGATAAATCAAAAGTTCATTACGATGTTCTAGTATTTTTAAAGTCTAAATGGGCTCTAAGATTCTTCACATTTGGTGGGAAAGTATAATTTAACGTTAGATTTCCCTAAAGTACTTCTGAAGCAAGAATCTTCATTCTAATAAAGCAAGAATCGATCTTTGGTTGCCAACTGGTGGTCCTGCAACGTAAAGCACTTTGCTCACTTTATTCTAAATGATTTATACCTACAAGTGCTTTAAGACCACATACTACAGTCTTACAACTTAAAGTTCTTTCTGTTTCTTTACTGTTTGCTTAAGAAGATCACCTTACTTCTAAATAAACTTTAAAGGAATAAAAGTGACGAGCTAGGCCCAACATAATACGAAGCCCAATTATTCAGACGTTATTACAGCAGCATCATCATGTAGACCGGCTCAGTTACTATAAAGCCCATGGCCCAACAACAAAGATCAGTCAACCTAGCTCATTGTCCGACCATTATTGGTCCCGGCCTAGCTTAGTCCCACATACGATCATCTCCTTATACAAATTATATCCGGCTATAATGCAAAGTCAAGTCGACCTTGATCTACTTAGGCGACCTCGACCGACAGAGGCGTACGTCGACCTACAACACTTTCCATAACAGACTCCTACATACCCGGAATACGTTATGCCGTTATTATCTCCATGATTTACGGGATTCAACGTGATCTCAGGGATTCAATACTATCCTACTACAACTCTACTTCTTATCAAAGACTATAAATACCTTACAACATCCATCGTTAACAGGTAATGTCTTATTTGTTGTTCAATTGATCTCAATACAGTTTATAAGCTACACACGTGATACATACTCTCACGCCGGAGGGTCTTAGCTGGAGACCACCCCGGCTAGTCGTGTGTTCACTGTTTCAGGTCAAATAAAGCTAGAGGATCAACCTAATTGGTAGATGTAGGCTGATCAACACGTTCCTTGCAGCATCAGTTTGGTTTCATTGTTGGAAAAGAAGCTTATTTGACTTTGAAATCCTAATCAAACAGTAACTATAGTATCTGATGGGCACACCGCTTCCCCCTCCACCGATAACGAACAAGAAAACGCCGGTAGAAACATGGACGCCGGTGCCGGAAATCGTAACACTAATTTGTCTCCTCCCCCACCAGGACGTCACACTAGAAGAGCGACCCGCTCCAATAGCATTACTGATGACACGGGCCTGCAGGATAATCGAAGATAAAAAAAGGCATATGCCCGCGCAAGAAGAGGATCCGTAGCCAAAATGAATCCAAGTGGGTCGAACAGTTGCAGGCGACAATCCAGGTCCCTCAACTACTCTCCCCAGCAGGAAGGATATACTGATGGAGCGGGCTAGATTGCTCCAAAGTTTGTTAGAGGTTCAAGAGGAGTTGCTCGACATGCCGGAATCTCCTAAGGGTGATAGAAGATCACATCGACCTGCTCCTTCCGTTACCTCCCATAGACGAGCTAATGGAGGTGCTAGACAGAATGGAGGCCCCTGTCCGTCAGCTGAACAGCCGAGGATCGAGATACCTCATCCCTCTCACATCTCCATAGATCTCAGTGTCGACCTAAGAGATAGGCTCGACCAACGAAGAGAACAAGAGGCCGAGTCAACCTCGAGGAGATAGCAAGAAGATGAAAGGAATAGGCGAAGATCGCTAGTAAGGTCAGTAAGGTTACAGTCTCACAGTGAGAGGAGAGGAAGAGAAGCAACTCCTCCTAGGAGTGAGAGGCAGAGGGCCCACTCTAGAAGGGAGGCTCATCAAGATGAAAGGCAGATATCCAACAACGTCTCCTATCAAAGGAATCACCAAGATGCTAGGGAACTGCTAAACTTGAAAAGGAGGTTGGAAAAAATGGAGGCCGGCAGAAAGGAGGATGAAGGAAAGGGCGAACGAAACTATAATACTCTTTGACCCTTGTCCAGAGATTTGCTCGAACTAAGGTCTCCCGTGGTTTCAAGCTGCCTTCATTGGACAAATATTTTGGCGCAACCAACGCCTTAAACCACATGCAACACTTTGAGGCCACCATGTGCTTGGTCTCCTCTGAAGATGACGTGTTGTGCAAAGCACTAACCAGCACCTTCAAGGTGCAGTATTAACTTGATTTCGTGGTTTAGCGGCGAGCTTCATCACCTCGTGGGAGTATATGAGGAAGAAGTTTCTAGATCGTTTCTCTACGGATGGGGCCCATAAGAAGACTGTCACCGACTTAAACAACCTAACTCAAGGAAAAACGGAGACCACCCCGGCTAGTCGTGTGTTCACTGTTTCAGGTCAAATAAAGCCAGAGGATCAACCTAATTACTGGACGTAGGTTAATCAACAAGTTCTTTGCAACATCAAAACTCATTAAGGGAAAGAGTATTGCTATTGTTTGTGGTTTCATGTAATAGTTCCCCATTCACTTTGAACAACAAAAGATAGTAGTTCTCGATGGTTCCTCTTGTAGGTTACAAGATCAACGGGAATAAACTCAGTGAAAGCTTTACACATCATTAAAAAAAAAGACAAAGAGGCCAAACCATGAAGGACTTTAACTCGACTCAACTCAACTCAGCTCAATATTTTTGTTGTTGTCGGTCCTGTGACGGGGTTAAGAGTTCTACAACTACAGAGTTACTCCCAAAGCCAGATAAATGAGGAGTCATTATGTAGCCTCCAATTAGTGGCGGAGCCAGAATTCTTTATGGGGGGAGGGGGGGGGGGTAAAATCATTATCACTAACTAAAAGGGGGCTAAATATATTTTAGCATATTTTTTCTCCCCATAAAGGAGGACAGGTTTCAATATAATTGCACCAATACCCCTAAATTTTAAAATTATTACACTAGTTAAAAGAATTTTTTTTATTAAAGGGGGGCAATTTCCCCCCATATATTATACATAGCTCCGCCCCTGCCTCCAAGTCAACACAAAACTTGCCATATTTCTAATGACAAGTTTTAAGAAGGTAGTGTGTGTGTATGTGTGTGTGTGTGTACGACGAGTAGGGTTTGGCATCATTACCTCGATTATTAGTTGTCGTCCCCTATAACGCAGATTCATTCCTAGGGGCGGCAACCCATCAATCAATGGCGGAGGAGGAGGCAGTTACCCATTGGGAAAAGGAAAATCAATACAAGTGTTGTCGTGAGTCTCTTCCACATGAATGTTATCCTGCTCACGAGTAATACTAGCAAAAGATATCCGTCTTCCATTAGTATTAGGAGAGTAGAGCAGGATTTTTTGAGCTATTCAATGGATGAATTGAATTGTTTTCAGGCAATGGAATCAAATTGATGATGCCAAAAATGTTCGGATCAGTTCAAATCCAGCGGCAGATTGTATCATGTATGATTGAATAGCCTGAAAAAGAAAAAAAAATGTAAACTAAGTTAGTGCTTTACCGACGAAGGCCCTGCGGCGTGAGAGTAAGTATTTGTGTTTAGAGAGAGAAATCAATTGACAATAGTTTAGAGTCATAAGATGTGTTACCAAAATAATGTGAATTATGCCTTGTATTTATAGGTATAGCAATGTAGAATCCATGTTGAACAGGAATTCGTGTGAGTGAGGAGGTTATAATACTAGGTGAATTATAACTACCCACAATTATTGTTTGAGTAGGATTAGGTGATATTATTCTGTATGTGCGCCTCATATGCAAGCTACTCGGCATATGACACTTGATCGGCCTAAGTTGAATCCGAGGAAGAGAGAAGTAAGGGTGGAGAAGCCCCTTTCTTTGTTTTGTTGATAACCAAGGAGGAGCTCCTCGTTTTCAAATGAGGCATAGGTCGGCCTTGCTGGATGCCTTGATCGGTCATATGAGAGTTGTGCCTCGTCGGCATGTGTAATTGTTGTGACTTAGTTATCATTCGCTATGCTATATCCAGATCGAAATAGTGGGAATGACGAGGAAGCATGACGAACAAAGGTAGGGAAGGCCTATTCCCTTTGTCGTAATTGAGTATTGTATGGATTATATTTTGGGCCCAATCCATTGGAATTTGCTTGGTCATTATCCACATTCGTATCTCGATTTATAACGTTCACTTTGATTTCTCTAAACTAGTTAAACAGTCAGAAATGGGAAGTAAGCTGAAAGAATAGACATGATTCACGAGACGAACGAATGTCTAAAATAAAAGAAACACCTAAAGATTCTTTAGAGGAAAGAGCTTTATTCATTTTCCAAACATGACAAAACTGTCCGTTCATCACTCTAATTAACTTTTTTCATTTTTAAAATCGAACACCTTAATATGAATGCATCTAAAAGAAGCAACTGAAATGGCTATTTTCTCTGAAGCTCGCTCAAAGCTTCTTCAGACTGTGAAGACCAAATTAAGATACTACGTGTACTGCACAAGGCCTGCTTCTTTCTTCCTAGGTAAAACTTTTCTTCTCCTTCTTCGATCGTTATGGTACTTTGAAATGTTCAAAATCACTTTTATTAATTCTATTAATTAAAGACTTGGCAATTCAGCATAGATAGATAGATATATAGTACATAATAACACTGAAATTGATCGGTACCATTTTTCCTAGTTTTGATTTTCGGTCACAGCTTTGTGAAGTATGCGGTGGTCAGTATATTGATCTCGTATCTTACTTCTGGATCGAAGACGGGTGACCTTCTAACAGCCGCAATAATCACAAATGTGCAAGAAGGGTTAGCTTCAGTACTTATGATTGTGGTTTCTCATGTTGCGGATACTCTCCTAGGTCAAGTAAAAATGACCATTATCACATCTCTATCTTATGCTGTTGTGAGTACCTTTCCTAGTCATCTCTAATGGTAATAAGTTAAAAAAAATTATCAGATTTGAAAATTTATGTTTGACGACGGGATTTGTCATTTGCCGAGGACATATCCGTCAGATAATCGTCGGCAATTACTTACCATTTTTTAATGCCATTTACCGACGGTTTATTCCGTCAAAAAAAGTACAGTTGCCGACAGAGTTGCTTTATTACCGACAGTTAAGCCAAAATTAATTTTTCTAGTAGTGTCAATGGTATTCTTATCATCCTTGACTTTTAGACAAGCCGTAACTTGACAGTATAGTATGCCTCTTAAATTTAGACACAGAGATCGAATTTAAAGTTAGAAATTATAATTAACCATATATATGATCTGGTTGTAGGGCTTATTATTGTTGTGGGTTCTGAATATGACTGATAAACTTGGCTACGGTGTGTTCATGGTGGTGGTGGTTCTAATAGCACTAGGACAAGCGGGACGAGAGCCCACTTTAAAATCTTCATTTTCTGATCAACTGAGAGATATTGCTATGCAGTCCTACAACACAGACCTCAGATCTGTAGATCAATCCCAAATCAGCGATGAGAAACAGTTAGAAGCACGCACAACTTTTCTGTGGCGCACTTTTCGCTTTGTAGGCGCAGCTACGGCTACATTGATAGTAACCTTCATTGATACTTCTTGGGGGCTTATATTTGGAATATCATCAGCAGTCATGGGAACCGGATTTTTCATATTTTTATCTAGCTACCGATTATACCATCGTAGGGGACTAACTGAAAGCCCGCTCACCAAAGTTTTCCAGGTATTCATTGCTGCAATTAGGAAACGGGGCCTTCCAAGCTCTGCCGATCCAAATGATTATTACAAGAATGATTTTAAAGAACGCCCATTGATGCCTGATATTCCATTCTTTAGGTGCTCGTGCTCTCTCTCTCTCTCTCTCACTCTCTCACTCACTCACGAATTTCGAAGATCTTATGAGAATCTTGTTAACTATTCATAAAATATGTGAAGTCTCATTTCTAAGAAATATTAATGCTCCCTTCCTAAAGTAAACAATTTTGGACCGAGGGAGTATAATTTTAGCGCTATTCTAAAAATGCACAAGAAATTGTACAATTATTTTTTTTAATTGTTTGATTTGTAAAATGTGATATACCCCCTCCTTCCCAGTACAATGACATTAATGGTCAACTTGATTTCACTTTGGTCAGTTATTTAAAAAACGATTATTATCCTAATGAAAATCTGAAAATTATTGTTGAAATTATTATCAATCATGATAAAATAAAAGAAAAATTAAATTTTCATCAGCATCATTATTTTTTATTTGAATTATTGGTAAAAGTGTAATCAGTTGACCGATTGTCTCACTTGTGATGGAATAAATGGCAGGTGGCTAGACAAAGCTGCACTTGTTTCAACAGCAACCTTAAGTCTGGAACAGCAAGAAAATATGTGGAAGCTATGTACAGTTACACAAGTGAAGGACGTAAAACGTCTGCTAAGAATGTCGCCAATGTGGGGGAGTTTCTTAGTCTATTCTCTTGTATCCGCTGCTGGGAGTACATTCTTTTTCCAGCAAAGCAGCAAGCTGAACGACCAAATATTTATTGGCTTTAACTTCGTAGTCCCTCTTACTTTCTTTTATTTTATACAGAAATTTTCAAGTGCCCTAATCTCGACCATGTACAAGCTTATAATCCCTAAGAGTTGGTCCAAGGAAAAAAAGTATAAAGCAACAAAATTGAGGATGGGAGTTGGGATGGTATGTTCTTTTTTATGCTGTGTTGTGGCTTGATAAGTGGAAACTCAAAGGTTAAAAAAACTTGCTAAGTACAATGACGAAGAATTAAAATATGAAAATACGGACATGAGTATATTTATTTTAGTGCCCCAATTCTCTCTACTTGGATTGATGGAAGGACTTGCAGAAGGTGGCCTTTATGGTTTTTTTCACTATCAAGTTGTTGAGTCTATGAGGAGTTATGGGCCATCTTTCAATGAGTTTGTGCTTGGTATCGGCAAGTTCATCAGCATATTCTTTATGCTCGTTTTTAGCAGTTGGTTCGGTGACACCATTGATAAAAGCAAGGTGAATAACTATTATGGAGTTCTTGCGCTAGCTAGCCTCGGAAATATTTTCATCTTTAGCTTTGTCTCAAAGTATGTTTACGGGGATTTTATAGGAAGAAAGAAGAATATGATTGATGAGATGGAAGAAAATGGTAAACGGATCCAAACAATTGAAAATTCTTCGGAAGAAAAACCTCCGGAAGGTGAAAATTCGCAAATGTGAATTCATTCAAGAAAAAGGTGAAAAGTTCCAACAGTTTGTTAACCCTACTCATTATTAATTTGATGTTGAACAAGTATTATCGAGTTCTCGTATCAGTTTGCCTTGGAAATAAATTATGTTTTAGATTTTGTATCACAAAGTAGGCTTAGCCTGAAATAAATTTCCAAAAAATTAATTTAAACGGGACAAAATTATAATGCAGTGTTTGTTTTTCTTAGTTAAGGGGGGGGGGGTAAAAATCAAAATTTTCAAATTTAATAGCACTATTTTGAGTACAATTTAAAAAGTGAAAGGAGGCAATTCCCCCTTATAGAACAACTAGTCTAACACCCGTGCGTTAAATGCACGGCCATACCACGTTGACAAAAACAGAGTTATAAATAAAAGTGTAAATATAAATATAAGGATAAATATTAAATTGACTCTTCTCTTCTCTCAGACTTTGTGTCAAGAATATTTTAAAGATAGTTTAGACTACATTCTTGTAATAAATTACACATACTTAAATGAAAAAATAACCAACTATACTACTTGGATAAATCAATCAATAAATTACACATACTTAATGTAATAATATTACAAATTTTGAAAAATTTCCTTGTAAACAACATTAGTTGTTTGACTTGTTGGCTTTCCATCTTCATCAGATATTAAAATCTTCAAACCAGCACGATTAGTTACTCTTGACAATGCAACATAAAGCTGACCATGACTAAACACCGGACTTTTGAGGAAAAGGCCAACATGCGACAATGATTGACCCTGACTTTTATTAATTGTCATTGCATAAGAAATAATCAAGGGAAACTGCCTCCTTTGAAACTTGAAAGGCAACGATAGATGCGATGGAGTCAAGGACATTCTGAGGACAAAAACATTTTCTCCGACATTGCTTCCATTTTAAATTTTAGCCTCAATAATATGATTCCAAAGCCTTGTAATGATTAGCCTAGTTCCGTTGCATAAACCTGCTCTATGGTTAGGCAAAAGCTGATGATTAGGCAAACCAGAGCTCTTTATAGTATTCAAAAACTCGGTTGAATGAATTTCACCAAAGAAGCTCGAATTGTTTTCCGAACGGCAAATAGAATCAGAACTCAAGTAAGATCTGCCCTCGGATTGATTGAAAGAAACCATGTACTCATTAATGCTCTCAACAACATCAAGTGTTGGAGCAAAATAGCTCTCCCTTGTAGAAAAGTGACATCATCAAAATGATTATGAAAAGCTGGATATGTACTTTGAACGATAGCCTCAATAATATCATCTGATGAATCCACAATCAAGTCACTTGGAATTTCTATATTAGCAACACCATCATTATCGCCTCTAATAGAACCATCACCGATACTCAAGATCCATTCTGAAAATGCCTTAATCTGAAGTCCATCTTGTTCCTTATCAATAACATGAAGTCTCATATTCTTCGTAAGCTTTAGAACTTTGCAGTGGGCCAAAAGACAAGAAGAATTGATTGTAGCCATGACAATATCTTGTCTACTGCCTTTTGGAATAACTGGAAGGATTTGACGAATGTCTCCGCCCATCACAATAGTTTTGCCCCCAAAAGGTTGATTGAAACTATCCGGATTTTCGAACCTCATGATATCTCTTAAAGTTTTGTCAAGAGCTTGAAAACAATGCTTATGAACCATTGGCGCTTCGTCCCATATTATAAGTTTAGTCCTCAACATTAGTTCTGCTAGAGGACTACCCTGCTTAATGTTTCATGTTGATTCTTCGTTGAGACTCAAAGGAATAACAAATCTTGAATGACCAGTTCTACCACCCGGTAATAAAAGAGATGCTATGCCACTGGATGCTACATTTAATACTATGTCACCTCTAGATCGCAAAGCAGCAGACAATATCCTCCATAAAAAGGTCATGTTCCCCCAGAGCCATATAAGAAATAAACTCCTCCTTGACCATGCTCAACATCTTGGATAATTGTATCATAAACAATTCTCTACTCATGGTTACACATACACAATAATCTCTTACATTCATCAGCTAATGCACTTTTGTCAAAGTCCAACTCATCCAATATAAGCCTGTTGTTGAACATCGATAGATCAAAATCTTCGGGATAAGGCATAGTAGGAAAATCACGAAGCCCCTTACCCCTGCTTCTCAATATCTTTTCAATTTCTAAGAGCGTGCAATTCTTGATTTCTTCTTCAGAAAGTTGTAATCCTATTATATACTCCCTCCGTCCCGGCCCAAGCTTCACTTTTTGCCAAAATGGGTGTCCCGTTAAAAGCTTCACCTTTCCTTTTTTGGCAAAGAATCTTTACTATTTCCTCCACTCATTCTCTCTCCTAATTCACTATTACACTCACAACACTTTTCAAATTTACTATTTCCTCCACTAATTCTCTCTCCTAATTCACTATTACACTCACAACATTTTTTCTTCCCACCTATTTCCTTAATTTGCGTGATTTGAAAAAAGTGTGCACCTTCGGCCGGGACGGAGGGAGTATATAAAAACTTGTTAAAAAGAATTAACAATTAGGCGGGGGATATGAACATATTTGTGAAAAATAATGAGACAACTGTGCATTACCTTCATGTCCCAAAAGCCGTAGGTGCATATAAAGAATGTCTTCAGACAAATAATCGAAGAAACTTTCAAAAACAAACTCTGGTCTTGATAGAGATCCTGACATCAACAACGTCACAAAAAGACCTCTCAATTACATCGCAGATCCCCAATCACTTGCTTCCTTGATTCCGTCAATATACTCTTTGTCATCGTCAAGCAGGCCTAAGGCATAACATGCATCTCTAAAAGAATCATATTGAACATCATTAACGCGCCTTATATCCTGAAAAGAAGTTGGTCCTCGAACAATATTCAATAATGTTCTTAGGTAATATAACTCTCCTTGACCAGGTGCAACATAAAAAATCCAACCTGTTTTGAAACCCTTTTTTCTTGGTTCCCACTCTCCTATTTGCTTTTTCCAAACAAATTTAGTGGGAAACTCAGCATATGTCAATTTCTTAGCTTCCTCTTTATATTGACCTTTATTTGGGCAATGAAATTCATCACAGAAACCCTTTTTTCTTGGTTCCCACTCTCCTTGATCAAGAACTTTTTCAATTTCATCATCATCCTCGAACACTATACTTTGTTCACCTGGTAGATGGAAAGCCAATCGTTCAACAGGTGGATTTCTGTAATGAATTTCATTGCCCAGCAACCTCCAAACTATTGTGTTTTACGAGTCCATGCACAGCGGAATTAAGCATCTATTAACATAAAACCCAAAGAGCCTAGGATCTGTTCTATACAATTAACTTGAATTCCTATGAGATAGAAATAACCAACCTTGAACGCTTTCCGTTCTTGAGCTATCGAACAAATAAACAATGTGATTTTGAATCACAAACTTCGAACTCTAGGCCTTGATCGTCGTACAAGCGAAGACCCTCTTATGGTATCCACACCTTTGAATGAACCAAGAACGATTTCTTGATGATTGCTAGATCATAAACCTTGAAGAATATTGAGAATTATGTTGTGATTTTCTTTTCCAGAATTTCCGCTAGTCAATTAGGGTTTCACAGACCTTATATTTATACTACAATAGTATTGGTATATGTTTCCTAATCAAATTAGGAAACTGTCTGTAAAACCGCCTCAGGCTCTGTTATGTCGCACGACCACACACATCCTATGGGCAAGTTGTGTCGCGCGATGTAACATGCCACATCAAGACTTTCTCAATCATTCTTCCTTTGGTTTAATCAATTCATTCTAGTTGTGTGTGACCCAATATGATTATATTATGTTGGCAATGAGCTCGATCATATCAACTCTCATAAAACATAAGCGGACTCTAGCAAGCCATTATGTCTCTACCCAAATAATATAACGTAAGAGTTCACATTTCCAATGGTACACTTCCATTTCTCCCTTTGTCTCACGATGTTATATTGAACACAAGTCATGGTCCACGTCAAATTGTACTTGTTCAATGCTTTCTCGATCTTGAGTATAATGATAATCCAATCGCATTGGGGTATGGCCATACACTTTCATCATTATCACTCATCGAGGGGCCCAAGCAGAACATCTCTCTTTCGAGGGACAAATTCCATCTTGACTTATCATCCTTCCCATCATGAATCCGATCATGCCAAAATTAGCCTTTATAGATATCGTGTTAAGATATCGTTTGACTAAAATCAAACATAACTTTCATCATATGTAAGGTCATGATAATCTCAGGTTTAGGGACTAAATGAAGTGATCATATGAGATTTAATTATGACATTTGACCATGACATAAATCTCATACGGGTCAAGTCCAGTCACTTGTTCACTAACAAGAACCCATAATTTTAATATGCATCTCTATGCATATAATCATCATATGATTATCCATTAACAATTATACTAATTATTCACTTAATAATTAGGGACGGAGATTATTACAATAAATATGCAAAATATATAATAATCAAATAATAAACTTAAACGATAAAGATGATACATAACAGTTTTAAGTTAAACATAGCTAAAGCCTAGGGCATTACACCAACAGTCTCCCACTTGCACTTGGCTCCGTTTATGTATCGAATACTCATAGACCTAACATGACCATCATGCTTCTGCCTGTGCGAGGGTCTTTGTAAGTGAATCCCTAATGTCATCATCGGTTGATACTTTGCATATCGTAACGTCTTCTCATTCTTTATGAATTCCTCGAAAAACGTCTAAGTGAGTGTTTGGATTGCTATTGTGATCTTGGTTCCATTGTTTGCACAAATGGCACCACAATTGTCACAACAAAAGTTTCATCGACTAGTGATACTTGGAACATTTCCAAAACACTAATGAACTTTTGATCCAAACTGCCTCTTTTAGCTACATCATATGCTGCTAAAAGTTTGGCCTTAGTTGTAGAACCGGCTACGGTTTTCTACTTGGAACTCTTCCAATCAAAACCGCACCTCTAATAAGCATAAATACAAATCCTAATTGCGATTTTAAATTAATTTTGTCAGTTTGGAAGATAGAATCTTTGTAACCCTTACAACAAGATTATCTTCCAACCTTTCAAATGTCAAGAACGTATCCTTAGTTCTTCTTAAGTATTTAAGGATCGTCTTGACTGCCATCCAACGGTTCTCAACAGGATCAGATTGGTATCGACTCGTCATGCTTAGAGCATACGAGACATCGGGTCTAGTATAAATTATGGCATACATGACAGATCCAAATGCCGGAGCATATGAAACTTCATTCATTCCCTTTTGCTCATCAGTTGTCATAAGACAATGAGTATTGCTAAGAGAAACACCATGACCCATTGACAAGTTACTTTTCTTTGACTCTTCTAAGAACCTCGTCAATGTGAGTATTTTGACTCAAACCAATTTATCCTTTTAGATCTATCTCTATAGATCTCGATGCCAAGGATGTAAGCGGCTTCTCCCATATCTTTCATTGAGAAACCTTTCCTTGACCAAGACTTGACAGTCTTAAGTGTCGGAACTTCGATTTTCCAATGAGTAAGATATCATTGTAATAAGACAATAGAAATAATACTACGCTCCCACTGAATTTCATGCATACACAAGGTTCATCTTCATACTTGATGAAACTTTTGACCGATTCATCAAAGTGAAGATTCCATTTCCTCGAAGCTTGCTTCTACCCATCTCATGGATCTTTGCAACATGCATACTTTATTAGAATTTCTTGGATCGTCTTAAATCTCGGGTTGTGTACTATACACATCCTTAAGAAAGTCGGTTGACATCCATTTGTCATATCACATAGTCATAATATGCGATCATGGCAATTGAAATTCTAATAGATTTCGACATTGTTACTGGAGAAAAAGGTTTCAACATAGTCAATACTATGAATTAGCCTAATTCCCTTTGCTACAATCCTTAGTCATGAAAGTATACACCTTCCCATCCATGTCGGTCTTGAAGACCTATTTGCTTCCTTTAGTTTTTACACCTTCAGGTAGCTCAATCAAGTTCCAAATTTGATCATCAAACATGGATTGTAATTCGGATTCCATGGTTCCTAACCATTTATCCGAATTAGGAGATCGCCTCAAGATAGGAAGTAGGATCTGTAGGTGTTAGTGCCCTAGGCCTATAGAGATAGACCTTTATGTAATGTCATTGTTCATTTATATATGAGATTGTTTATTTGATTATTATATGTGTTTGCATGTTTAGTTATAATAATCGTGTCCCTAGTACTTATGAAGCACTAGTATGAAGTCTAATGGATAATCATGTGATGATTATATGCATGGAGATGCACATTAGATTCATGGGTACTTGTTAGAGAACAAGGTACTGGACTTGACCCATTATGAGATTTATGTCATGGTCATATGTCATAATTAAATCTCATATAGTCATATCATTGATATCCTTTGACCTGAGATTATCATTGTCTTCCGCTTGATGAATATCATGTTTGATATAGTTTAACGTTGTCTTTAACCGGATGACAATAAGGGCTATCATTGGCATGGTATGATTCTTGTTGGGAAGAATGATAAGTCAAGATGGAAATTGTCCCTCGTAAAGAGAGATGTTTGCTTGGCCACTCGTAAGTAAGATTGATGTAGTGCATGGCCATGCCCGAATGAATTAATGTGATTAATGTCATTCGATTAATCAATTTACTTAGTAACGAGAAAGCATTGAACAATATGAGTTGACGTGGACCATGACTCATGTTCAATATAACATCATGCGACAATGGGATTGTGATATGTTCTATGTAGGAAAAACGAACTTGATATTATATTATTTGGGTAGGCGTGATGGCTTGCTAGAGTCCGCTCATGTCTTATGAGGATCGATGTGATCAAACTCATTGCCAACATAATATAGTCCTATGGGGTCACACGCATCGAACGAATTGTCAAAAATGGAATTATGGATTCTGGTGTGTTGGGCGACCGCCCAAGATGCTATGGGCGACCGCCCATGTTATTTGAAAACTGGGCATTGGAGACTGTCTAGATGGGCGACCGCCCTTGTCCTTATGGGCGATCGCCCATGTTGGTTTTCGAATAAGGGATTAAGCTCTGGACACATGGGCGACCGCCCATGACCTTATGAGCGACCGCCCATATGGGTTTTCGGAGGATGGGATTAAGCTCTGGACACATGGGCGACCGCCCATGTCCTGATGGGCGACCGCCCATGTCCGCTGAATGCCGAAACCGTTTTCCCAAGGGTTTTAATAGGGCATAATATTTATTGAGTATAAATAGAATCCCTCTTCAACCCTAGCAGCCAGTCACGTTTTTGAGCTTTGAGAAAGACAAAATAGAGAGGTTTTTCAATTGTGAATTGAAAATCATCTCACCAATTCCATAATACATATAGATTGAAAAGGTTTCAATCAAGGGGTCTAGCAATCCTCCTAGAAAGAGTTCTAGGGTTCGTTCATCGCGTGGATACTCGTAGAGGATCTTCGCAAATCAAGATCTCTCGTTCGTGGTTCAAGCATTGTTGATTGAAGATTTGCTAATTCTTCAATCTGGAGTTAGAGCACGTATATCAACGACAAAGGCACTCGAGGTTGGTAACCCTAATTCATACTTCTTAATTATTCATCTAGAACGGATTCTAGGGTTTTGGGTATTCGAGTTATTTGCATTATTCCGCTGCGCATGGACCCTCGAAACCCAACAGTGGTATCAGAGCCCCGTTCTTGATGTTTAGTTAGATAATCATGATAATTGTGTAATGTGATTATATGAATTTTCATGATAAATATGATTTAGAATGTGAAATTGTATGAGTTTTGCTTATGGAGTAATTGTATATAGTGATATACCATGATTGTGAAATTGAAATTTATGATTAATATGATTAATCTAGGTTATGGGATGTCAATTTCATTAATATGATTAATGTGATTAATCTAGGATATTTGTGAAGTATTACTTGGTATGTGAGGACCCCGACCCGGAACCTACACGTGTCCCGAGCTGGAGCGTCCTCAAACTAACCCCAAAAGTCCTAAACATTAAAAACTTGATTTAACTTTCAAACATAAAACACAACCTTTTCAAAATACTCTACTTCTTTCCACATTTGAGGAAGGGTTGACCAACCTTGAAAGTAATAAACGGTTTTAGTTACAAAAAGATATCAAATATAAACTAGAAGTAAAGTTTATGAATACAAACCCTTTAAAAGAATTATACCAAAATATACTTCTATGCCAACCTATATATATACCCCGACACTTCCCAAATTATCACTTCCAAACTCCTCACCGCCCTTACTTGGCCGGTCCGCCTGTCTCGGAATCTAAAAACATTAAAGGGAGAGGGGTGAGAATAAATCTCAGCAAGCTATTATGAATGCAGCAATATGCCAAATAAAATGCAACACATAACAAGTCGCATATAACACATTGAAAAAGCTGTAAACACCTTACATTACCTTCGTTTACCTTTTCCCGTCTGAACATTAGTCGTACAACATTGGGTATAATAATACTCCAATCTTACAGTGAGCTGCTTAAGCAATACTCACATCTTATAAGACCCGTTTTTCAGGGAACCAAATAAGATAGTAGCAACTCTGTAAGGCTTTTGGCTCAATACAGATGCTATACCCCAACCTGTGGCCACAGGAGGGGACGGCCACAGATATAACATAATCCGATCACATTAGGTCACACTTCCATAATTGATCGTATTATGTTATACCCCCAACATCAGCTGATTAACACATTATCAAGCACATAATAGTTACTTGAAACATAATCCACATAAAGGGATAACAATATAGCAACATGGTAAAATATACTCGTTCCAATCAATATCATAGTGCAACAGTTATTCAACACACTATGCATAATATAAACAATGTATATGAACTCAAGTAAGGCAAGGAAGTAGCATTTATCCATCCTACAAGGTCATTATACAATAATACTTAGCCTCTATGAAGGCCCAATTTAAATCTACCAAGTTGGAATCCCATTTGTCAAGTTACCATACTAGGTTAACTAGCGTTTTCCAAGTAACATTTAAAGTACTTCCCCAATTCCATTTTGCTCACTTAAGATGTCATTGTGTAGCCAAAGTATTCTACTTCAATCTAGGTTAAAGGGATTTCATTTTGGTTCTAGTCTGATTAGGTTTGAACAGCTCTGAAATAGATGTGAAAAACCAGGCCAGGGCACGACTCGTCCCCCAGGGCACGACTCGTGCCCATTTGGCACCCCTCTGATTCTGTCGTCCCTAATAAGGCACGACTTCCTTATAACCCTGGTCACGACTCGTCCCACACCTCAGGCACGACTCGTGCCACAGGGCACGACTCGTGACCTGAGCCCAGAATCAAAACAGATGCAGAAATCCTTCACCACCTATACCCATTTGTTCCCTACCAAGTTTCCTTTATTTTGTGTGAACCTAGAAAGCTTACTAACTTCATACTTCACATACTAAATCATTTTAGACCCAATTATGTTATAATTCTAAGTCATTTACCACATGATTCTCAAGAAACCAATTTTCCAATCAAGTGAGCTTTAATTTATGAACCTAAAGGAAATTTCTAACTTTGTTACTTACTTCTAACTCATTAAATCTCCAAGGTATCAAGTACCACACATAGATTATTTCCACTTGATTTTCCACCCAATTTACTACAAATTTTCAAGATTTCCATTTAATCCATTTAATCCATTTACTTCTATTGTTTTACTACTTTCATGAACAACAACCTTTCTCATACCACTAACCCATTTTACTAACACATTTCAAGTTAAATCTTCTAAACTAACTTCACCCATTTCTTACACCCTAAATCCACTTTTATGAACAACAACAATTTCTATAATACTAACACTTTCCTCAAATCCAAGAAGGCTTCCCCAAAGCATCAAATAGCCATTAGAACAATCATAACAACATGAAATATTCATGAACATTTAAAGAAGGGAAGGTCATAATAACTCACCTTGGACTAGGAGATGGATTATTGATTTCTTGAGCTTGCTAAATTACCCTAGATGTTCCAAGCACAAAAGTACAACCCATTTTGAAAATGGAGAAGAAATGAGTTTAGGAGGATCTTGGAAGATAAGGCTTTCCATGGAGAGTATCCATGGAAAATGATAAGGAAGAAGGAGAGAATGATGATGGAGGAAAGAAGGAGGATGGTAGAGTTAAGGGAGAAAGTATGGGAGGTATGGGGGGAGTCTTGACTTTAAAGGAAGAAGGGGAGGATTTTAGGGAATGGCCCCCCTCCCACTAATAATAAAAGGCTTTCACAATTAAAATGAAATCCCCTTTTTCCCATTATTTATTTTACCCATTTTAACCCCCTCTTACTCTTTATCTATTTCTATTTTTATATTTTCCCCTAGAACATTATTTTATTTCCTTATCATTTTATCCTAATATAAGAAATCAAGTATATAAAAATGAACACATACTATTAACAATAATATCAAAAGCACACAATATGATGCTAAATTAGTGCCTAGGTTTAGGGTCGTTACACTCACTCCCCCTTAAAGAAAATTCGTCCCGAATTTTAAAAAGACTTACCTAAATATTCGACCAGCCTTGGTTACTTATGTATACCTTAGACTCCAATTCCCAAATAGTCTATTCAATGTTGTGATTCTTACCCAAGATTTCTAATTCCATTAATAATACGATATTACAACTTAATATTCCACGAATACCACACAGATATCACTAACCCGAATTTTCACGACTTCAATAAAATATACATAAATAAAAGTATTACAACTTATGTCATCAAATACATTACGATATTACATTTAAAACTTCAAATACTCTATAAGCTACTCCAAGCCAGTCTATAAGTCCATTCACTAACCTTTTCTAAAACCTCGAATGGATTAACAAACTTTGGCGCCAATCTACATTAGGCCTTGCTTCACTAACCTCACCCCAACAAATTGGAGATCGATATTTTCTTCCCGAACAACGCCTCATACGGTTTTATCTCAATGCTAGAATGATAATTGTTATTATACGCACCCAACTACAGGTAACCATACGTCCTATCGACTATAAAAATCCATTGTACATGCCCGTAGCATATCCTCAACAATAAGTAGTGATTCCTCAAATTTTCACAAGGTTAATCTTAATAGCATCCCTACATTCCCACAAGGACCTTCCCAATTGATGTCTATCCAATTCCTTTACTACTATGGGGTTTATACAATCAACTATCTCCTAACATGTATGAGAACTTTATCAATAATTATCTCATCAAACTATATATATAACGAGTAGAAAATACAATTCAACTTTCTATAACAAAACAACATACCCCTCTTTACTTTCAATGTAACTCAACCACAAATCCATCGTGATAATACTCTCAAGTTCAATCTAGAACTCTAAATATTTTAATAAATCTTCTAACGTCAATATTCTATTTTCACAGTTCAATGCTCCAATTATGTTCAGGCCCAGTGACAGATCAATATTCAAATCAAATGGTTGGCCGCCCACAACGGAGCCGATCCAACTCCAATACAAAAACCGAGTCTACTGCGACCGACACATTAATAACTCCACCATAAATCAAATCATTTCTTGGATCAAAACTTTAATATAACCAATCACTATAGGGAAACTAGGTTGCTATTTTTACTTGCTTCCGTACGAACTATAACTTTAATATAACATGTCCTTCTAAATTTTACAACATCTTTCAGAATTCCAAAGGATAGATAAAAAGAAATCCAAAGAGACCCGAATGGTTTATTTATTTAAAACCGTCCCATACCAGTTTTAATTAACTAAACCACTCACCATTTTAAGAAATTTCAAAAGATTGATAAGTTAAACAAAACTAACTCGAATGATTTAATTATCTACAACCGTCCCATACCAGTGGTAGATAATTAAATTACTCACAGATTTTAATGTACACAAAAATGAGTTACTGACCCTAATTAAATCAAACTATCTCCGAAGGGCACAAATGCTCATACCGAAGTTCAATATACAATCCAAAGTTGTAAAGCACACTTAAAACAATTCTAACATAATATTCTTGTTTGACTTCTATTTATAGGGTAGCCACCACTCATAATATTTATACTTAGTTAAATTCTCTATAAGAAAACACAATCTCGCAATACTATTACTATCTCCGATAAATAACACTAAAACATTCATTAAGATTATAAACTTGGTAAATCATCCTCAATTCAATAATTTCTCAAGTTGAATATTCAACACTTTTACTTAATTTGAGTCATCTATTCCCTACCCTTGATATTGGTATTGTACTTAGTAACAACGTATTGCATACCTCAAGTTTCCGATCAATTACCATGATTTCTAAATAAGAAAGTATAATTGGAACTCACATAGGTCAATCATCCCCAAATTGCGATTTAACATTAACAGTGTAAACTAACTTACCTCTCGATAACCCTCAACGAACTCACAATCCGCATAACGCCAATACCTCCCAAGTATCACACCAATCCCTCATATGAGTCACGTAACTAAGTCGAACTATAAGGTGAAATCATCCTAAAGTATCCTTTCTTCCAATAAGATTCTTCCTCATTTTATTTTCTCAACTAATGATAATCATTTCTCAAAACAAACCATATGCATATATTACCAATTCCCGAAGTTGATCCTTTAAGTCACCAATAACTATATCTATTATACTTCTTCACATTGATCTTATTTACCCCTCCATAACTATTACACAACCACAATTCAAAAGGGTCCTACTAGATACAAATGTTGTCTTAAGTATATCCTTAAAACAAGTATTCACCCTAATTGTAACATCCCGAACATTCAACTAATAACCATTGAGTATCCTACTAGTCTCTTAAATCAGTCATACAAATCATCAGCAAGGGATAACGCATACTTATTCTTTACAGTTACCTATTTGGGATTTCTCTAATCTATAAATAAACACCAAGTATCATCTTTTCTAAATATAGTAACAATTTATCCTTACGGAGATTCACTAAGCTCATTATCTTCTTTATCACATAATTTCCAAAGATGATTCACCAATTCCATCATCCCAATTAGTGTCCTCTATCTAGGGATCCGAATACCACAATAGTACCTTATAGCCACTCAAAGCCTCCATATCTTGGTATGATACCTGATGAAAACCCATTTTGAAACTCACATGGAAAACACCACTTAGTCAACTTATAGGGTGATATTACCTACAAAAGTATCTGATTCCTTATTCAAATTATTAGCAAGAATACAATCAATCTTTCATTAGAGAATATACTTATAGCACATAAGACAAAGATATATCAGTTCCATAAGATCTCGTACTCGCGATATTTTATAACCCATATAATCCCACTTAGACTATCACTTTCAATACTAATCTCATAGATCTAGTCTCCCCATGAGACACCAATGAATCAATAATCATGCAATTATACCACCATAAACCACTCTTAATTAGGCCATACACCTAACCTCAACTAAAAGTTTACCAATTCATTTACTACCGGTATACGAGATAATTCAAGTGTCTTTTAAATCAATTATAACACACAATCAAAATAACCTTCACATTTCTTAGGCCATACTTTCGACATTTACGCATATATGACATAATATCAATTAATAATTTATCCGCCTCAATTACACACGGAGACAAATCAAACATAGATAAGGAGACTCGCTTCTTGCGACGTTTCTCCCAAATCACAACCACCATGATAAACAAGAATGATTCGAAGTACTCTCCCATAGGAGTAGAACCTTCAGCACATAAGGCAACTTTTAGGCCAATTATGCAAATAAAGATGAAATGTAATGCCACATGAGAACGAATGAACGGGGATTTATAAAAGTATGACCTCTAACTCCGGAGACAGGTAATATACCTCAAATGATTGTGGAGGAATCTATCTCTCCATATTGCTCACATTTCCTTGATCCTTTGGTTGGTACTTATTATTTTCTGTCATTGAACAAACTCCTGCATTAAACACTCGACGTAAGTTATCGCACACTCTCACTCAGCTAGACTCTACCCGAGAACTCTAACCGAGCTCTGATACCAACTGTGAGGACCCCGACCCGGAACCTACACGTGTCCCGAGCTGGAGCGTCCTCAAACTAACCCCAAAAGTCCTAAACTTTAAAAACTTGATTTAACTTTCAAACATAAAACACAACCTTTTCAAAATACTCTACTTCTTTCCACATTTGAGGAAGGGTTGACCAACCTTGAAAGTAATAAACGGTTTTAGTTACAAAAAGATATCAAATATAAACTAGAAGTAAAGTTTATGAATACAAACCCTTTAAAAGAATTATACCAAAATATACTTCTATGCCAACCTATATATATACCCCGACACTTCCCAAATTATCACTTCCAAACTCCTCACCGCCCTTACTTGGCCGGTCCGCCTGTCTCGGAATCTAAAAACATTAAAGGGAGAGGGGTGAGAATAAATCTCAGCAAGCTATTATGAATGCAGCAATATGTCAAATAAAATGCAACACATAACAAGTCGCATATAACACATTGGAAAAGATGTAAACACCTTACATTACCTTGGTTTACCTTTTCCCGTCTGAACATTAGTCGTACAACATTGGGTATAATAATACTCCAATCTTACAGTGAGCTGCTTAAGCAATACTCACATCTTATAAGACCCATTTTTCAGGGAACCAAATAAGATAGTAGCAACTCTGTAAGGCTTTTGGCTCAATACAGATGCTATACCCCAACCTGTGGCCACAGGAGGGGACGGCCACAGATATAACATAATCCGATCACATTAGGTCACACTTCCATAATTGATCGTATTATGTTATACCCCCAACATCAGCTGATTAACACATTATCAAGCACATAATAGTTACTTGAAACATAATCCACATAAAGGGATAACAATATAGCAACATGGTAAAATATACTCATGTCCAATCAATATCATAGTGCAACAGTTATTCAACACACTATGCATAATATAAACAATGTATATGAACTCAAGTAAGGCAAGGAAGTAGCATTTATCCATCCTACAAGGTCATTATACAATAATACTTAGCCTCTATGAAGGCCCAATTTAAATCTACCAAGTTGGAATCCCATTTGTCAAGTTACCATACTAGGTTAACTAGCGTTTTCCAAGTAACATTTAAAGTACTTCCCCAATTCCATTTTGCTCACTTAAGATGTCATTGTGTAGCCAAAGTATTCTACTTCAATCTAAGTTAAAGGGATTTCATTTTGGTTCTAGTCTGATTAGGTTTGAACAACTCTGAAATAGATGTGAAAAACCAGGCCAGTGCACGGCTCGTCCCCCAGGGCACGACTCGTGCCCATTTGGCACCCCTCTGATTCTGTCGTCCCTAATAAGGCACGACTTCCTTATAACCCTGGTCACGACTCGTCCCACACCTCAGGCACGACTCGTGCCACAGGGCACGACTCGTGACCTGAGCCCAGAATTAAAACAGATGCAGAAATCCTTCACCACCTATACCCATTTGTTCCCTATCAAGTTTCCTTTATTTTGTGTGAACCTAGAAAGCTTACTAACTTCATACTTCACATACTAAATCATTTTAGACCCAATTAAGTTATAATTCTAAGTCATTTACCACATGATTCTCAAGAAACCAATTTTCCAATCAAGTGAGCTTTAATTTATGAACCTAAAGGAAATTTCTAACTTTGTTACTTACTTCTAACTCATTAAATCTCCAAGGTATCAAGTACCACACATAGATTATTTCCACTTGATTTTCCACCCAATTTACTACAAATTTTCAAGATTTCCATTTAATCCATTTAATCCATTTACTTCTATTGTTTTACTACTTTCATGAACAACAACCTTTCTCATACCACTAACCCATTTTACTAACACATTTCAAGTTAAATCTTCTAAACTAACTTCACCCATTTCTTACACCCTAAATCCACTTTTATGAACAACAACAATTTCTATAATACTAACACTTTCCTCAAATCCAAGAAGGCTTCCCCAAAGCATCAAATAGCCATTAGAACAATCATAACAACATGAAATATTCATGAACATTTAAAGAAGGGAAGGTCATAATAACTCACCTTGGACTAGGAGATGGATTATTGATTTCTTGAGCTTGCTAAATTACCCTAGATGTTCCAAGCACAAAAGTACAACCCATTTTGAAAATGGAGAAGAAATGAGTTTAGGAGGATCTTGGAAGATAAGGCTTTCCATGGAGAGTATCCATGGAAAATGATAAGGAAGAAGGAGAGAATGATGATGGAGGAAAGAAGGAGGATGGTAGAGTTAAGGGAGAAAGTATGGGAGGTATGGGGGGAGTCTTGACTTTAAAGGAAGAAGGGGAGGATTTTAGGGAATGGCCCCCCTCCCACTAATAATAAAAGGCTTTCACAATTAAAATGAAATCCCCTTTTTCCCATTATTTATTTTACCCATTTTAACCCCCTCTTACTCTTTATCTATTTCTATTTTTATATTTTCCCCTAGAACATTATTTTATTTCCTTATCATTTTATCCTAATATAAGAAATCAAGTATATAAAAATGAACACATACTATTAACAATAATATCAAAAGCACACAATATGATGCTAAATTAGTGCCTAGGTTTAGGGTCGTTACATGGTATATGGGCTGGACACCAAAACCTTCCCCACAGGCACTTCGATGGAAGTGTGGGATAACCTTGGAGCACGTGGCCGCGTACTAGTAATTACTGAACAAATGTGATTTATGTTGCATCATTCCATGTTCATAATTATGCTCATATAGTTTTTCATGAATCAATCATGCCATGTTAATTGATAAACATGAAAAATTGAACCTTCTTTGAAATTTTGAGTTTGTTTATGCTACCCACTTTAAACACTTGTGAGTGCACGGGTAGTTTTATGTAGGCTCGCCATAGCGAGGTACATTAATTCTATCCTTGTATGATCAAGATGAGCAAATAGTGATTGCTATACGTTTAAAATGGTTGAACTCAATAAGGCTATCAAAACAGTTTTGGGCCTAAGGCATAAGATGAGATTGAAACATGTGACATATGATGTCCATAATCTCATAAAAGATCTAAGAGTCATATGTAGATATGATTGATAAATGTTATCTACCTTTTTAGTTTAATTTTGAGTAGTCGTGCCATAGCCGACTTGAAATTAAATTAAAGTTGGGTCTTAGCCTATTAAATTATATTATGCATGTTTGTATATGAAGGTTATATAATTTAGTGGGAGTATTTATGAAATACATTATTTAATCTCTTAAATGAAATTGGTGCTTATATATGTTTATATCTTGTTGCATATCTTTATAGATCAATGGCTGCTAACACTAATCAGAATTTGTCACTGCGATCAGTCCTTGAGAAGGACAAGTTAGAAGAGAATGGCAACAACTATGTGGATTGGATCCATTTGTTTGAGAATTGTTCTCAAACAGGAAAGGAAGTTGTACATTCTCGATGGACCCATTCCACCCGAACTGCTTGCTAATGCACCTAAAGCTGAAAGGGACCAACATAAGAAACATGTGGATGATTCTATAGATGTTGGTTGCACGATCTTGGCTACTATGTGTAAGGCCCTTGAAGGACCTTGTACACATGGAAGCTTATGATTTGGGAAATCATTTAAAGGAAATGTTCCGATTGCAAGCACGTCAGGAAAGGTTTGACACTATGAAGGCTCTTCATTCATGCAAGATGATTGAAGGACAACCTGTTGGGCCTCATGTGTTGAAAATGAAGGGTCACCTCGAACATCTTGAGAGGCTTGGGTATCCTATCCAGTTAGAGCTGGCTACGGATATGATATTGCATTCACTCACTGAAAGTTATAATCAGTTCGTTCTGAATTATAACATGAATGGGATGAATAAATCTCTGTCTGAATTGCATGGGATGCTAAAGAATGCGGAGAACAATATTACCAAGAAAACCAATCAAATGTTGATGGTGAACAAAGGAAAAGGGTTCAAGAAAAACAAGGTTAAAGCAAAAGTTGCTAAACCGGAGGCAAAGGTTGCCGTTGTTGAGAAGCCTCAACCCAAATCCCAAAAGGATGCGGTATGCTACCATTGCAATGAAACTGGGCATTGGAAGCGTAACTGCAAAGCTTATCAGGAAGGGCTGAAGAAGAAGGGCAATGTGATTGCCACGACTTCAGGTATCTATATGATAGATGTTCTACTTTCTACTTCTAGTTCTTGGGTATTAGATACCGGATGTGGATCTCACATTTGTCTAAATGTGCAGGGACTTAAGAATAGGAGGTCGCTCAAAGATGGTGAAGTAGATCTACGGGTTGGAAATAGAGCAAGAGTTGCTGCATTGGCCGTAGGGACTTATGAAGTCACTTTACCTAGCGGATTAATTTTAGTTTTAAATAACTGTTATTATGTTCCGGATTTGAGCAGAAACATTATTTCTATTTCATGTTTAGACAATGAGGGTTACAATTTTCTTATTGCGAATAAGAAATTTTCAATTTATTTTAATGACATGCTTTATTGTGTTGCTCATTCTTTTAATGGCCTTTATGTCTTGGATGTTGAGAATAATGTTGATAATGTCTATCATGTTAGTAAGAAATCCAAACCAAATAATGTGAATGACACATATAAATGGCATTGCCGTCTTGGGCACATAAACGAGAAACGCATCTCTAAACTTCACAAAGATGGATATTTAGACTCATATGATTATGAATCATATGATGTTTGCGAGTCTTGTTTATTGGGCAAGATGACTAAAGCACCTTTTACTAAGAGTAGTGAAAGGGCTAGTGATTTGTTGGCTCTCGTACATGCGATGTATGTGGACCAATGAATAGCATTGCTAGGGGAGGATTTCGGTACTTCATAACGTTCACTGATGACTTATCAAGATATGGCTACGTCTATCTGATGAAGTACAAAAGTGAAGCATTTGAGATATTTAGAATATTTCAAAGTGAAGTGCAAAATCAACTTGGCAAAACTATTAAAACACTTCGATCCGATCGAGGTGGTGAATATTTGAGCCAAGAATTTGACGATCATCTGAAAAGTTGTGGAATTGTTTGACACTTACTCCACCAGGAACACCACAATGGAATGGTGTGTCAGAGGAGAAATCGAACTCTATTAGATATGGTTCGATCGATGATGAGTCAAGTGAACCTTCCTATTTCCTTTTGGGGACATGCCGGAAACGGCCGCTTTCACACTTAACAAGGTCCCTACTAAATCGGCTCCTAAAACTCCACATGAGATGTGGCATGGAAGAAAGCCTAGCTTATCTTTCATGAAGATTTGGGGATGTGAGGCTTATGTAAAGAAATTGGTTTCTGAACATAAACTTGCACCTAGATCTGATAAATGTGTTTTCGTTGGTTATCCTAAGGAAACGAAAGGATACCTATTTTACAACCAATCCGAGAACAAAGTGTTTGTTGCTCGAAATGGTGTCTTTCTAGAGAAAGAATTTCTCTCTAAAGAAACTAGTGGGAGTAAAATTGATCTTGAAGAAATTCAAGAACCTGAAAATGACATAGAGTTAATAGTAGAGACGGAACCAAATTCACAAGCTGTTGTGGAACCGGTTCAAGATACACAAGTTCTTCGCAGATCGGATAGGATACGATCCGAACCTGAGAGATATGGATTTCTCATGACGGAGAGTAATGAAGTAGAAATCATTGAGAATGATGAACCTACTTCCTATCGAGAGGCGATGTCCACTCCTGATTCGGACAAGTGGCTAGGAGCCATGGAATCCGAAATCAAATCCATGTACGATAATCAAGTTTGGAACTTGATTGATCCACCCGAAGGTGTAAAAACCATAGGGTGTAAGTGGGTTTTCAAAAAGAAAACCGACATGGATGGGAAGGTACATACTTATAAGGCTAGGCTAGTTGCTAAGGGGTATAGGCAGATTCATGGCGTTGACTATGATGAAACCTTTTCGCCCGTAGCAATGCTTAAGTCTATTAGAATCCTAATTGCCATAGCCGCATATTACGACTATGAGATATGGCAAATGGACATCAAAACAGCGTTTCTTAACGGAAACCTACATGAGGATGTATACATGATACAGCCTGAAGGGTTTGTCGATCCAAAGGGTTCTAACAAAGTGTGTAAGTTGCAGAGATCCATTTATGGATTGAAGCAAGCTTCCCGGAGCTGGAATCTACGTTTTGATGAATCAGTCAAAGAGTTTGGCTTCATCAAAAATGAAGATGAACCTTGTGTATACAAGAAAATAAGTGGGAGCATAGTGCTATTTCTGGTGTTGTATGTCGATGACATCTTACTCATTGGAAACAATGTTCCTGCACTTGAGACTGTAAAGTCCTGGTTAGGAAAATGTTTTTCAATGAAAGATATGGGTGAGGCGGCTTATATCCTTGGTATCAAGATCTATAGAGATAGATCAAGAAGGATGATTGGTTTGAGTCAGAGTACATATATTGACAAGGTCCTTAAAAGATTCCGCATGGAAAATTCTAAGAGAGGGAACTTGCTAATGGGACACGGCATTACTCTTAGCAAGACTCATTGTCCTAAGACAAATGATGAGCGAAAGAGGATGAGTGATATACCATATGCTTCGGCAATTGGGTCTATCATGTATGCCATGTTATGTACTAGACCCGATGTCTCGTACGCTCTAAGCGCAACGAGTAGATACCGGGCCTCGATCCCGGTGAGAACCATTGGATAGCTGTCAAGAATATCCTTAAGTACTTGAGAAGGACTAAGGATGTATTCTTGGTATTTGGAGGAATGGAAGATGATCTAGTTGTAAAGGGTTACACAGATGCAAGCTTCCAAACCGACAAAGATGACTATAGATCGCAGTCTGGTTTTGTTTTTATGCTAAATGGAGGTGCTGTTTGTTGGAAGAGTTCCAAGCAGAGCACTGTTGCTGATTCTACAACAGAAGTCGAATACATAGCAGCATCGGATGCGGCTAAGGAGGCGGTTTGGATCAAGAAGTTCGTTAGTGACTTAGAAGTCGTTTCGAGTATCACTAACCCGATAGAGCTGTTCTGTGACAATAATGGTGCTATTGCCCAAGCAAAAGAACCAAGGTCACATCAGCGATCCAAACACATTTTGAGACGCTTTCACCTCATTCGAGAAATCTGTGAAAGGGAGGACGTCAAGATATGCAAGGTACCAACGGATGACAATATTTCGGACCCTCTCACCAAGCCTTTGCCACAAGCTAAACATGATGGTCATGTTAGGTCCATGGGTATAAGATACATGAGTGACTGGGCCTAGTGCAAGTGGAAGACTGTAGGTGTTAGTGCCCTAGGCCTATAGAGATAGACCTTTATGTAATGTCATTGTTCATTTATATATGAGATTGTTTATTTGATTATTATATGTGTTTGCATGTTTAGTTATAATAATCGTGTCCCTAGTACTTATGAAGCACTAGTATGAAGTCTAATGGATAATCATGTGATAATTATATGCATGGAGATACACATTAGATTCATGGGTACTTGTTAGAGAACAAGGTACTGGACTTGACCCATTATGAGATTTATGTCATGGTCATATGTCATAATTAAATCTCATATAGTCATATCATTGATATCCTTTGACCTGAGATTATCATTGTCTTCCGCTTGATGAATATCATGTTTGATATAGTTTAACGTTGTCTTTAACCGGATGACAATAAGGGCTATCATTGGCATGGTATGATTCTTGTTGGGAAGAATGATAAGTCAAGATGGAAATTGTCCCTCGCAAAGAGAGATGTTTGCTTGGCCACTCGTAAGTAAGATTGATGTAGTGCATGGCCATGTCCGAATGAATTAATGTGATTAATGTCATTTGATTAATCAATTTACTTAGTAACGAGAAAGCATTGAACAATATGAGTTGACGTGGACCATGACTCATGTTCAATATAACATCATGTGACAATGGGATTGTGATATGTTCTATGTAGGAAAAACGAACTTAATATTATATTATTTGGGTAGGCGTGATGGCTTGCTAGAGTCCGCTCATGTCTTATGAGGATCGATGTGATCGAACACATTGCCAACATAATATAGTCCTATGGGGTCACACGCATCGAACGAATTGTCAAAAATGGAATTATGGATTCTGGTGTGTTGGGCGACCGCCCAAGATGCTATGGGCGACCGCCCATGTTATTTGAAAACTGGGCATTGGAGACTGTCTAGATGGGCGACCGCCCTTGTCCTTATGGGCGACCGCCCATGTTGGTTTTCGAATAAGGGATTAAGCTCTGGACACATGGGCGACCGCCCATGACCTTATGAGCGACCGCCCATATGGGTTTTCGGAGGATGGGATTAAGCTCTGGACACATGGGCGACCGCCCATGTCCTGATGGGCGACCGCCCATGTCCGCTGAATGCTGAAACCGTTTTTTCCCAAGGGTTTTAATAGGGCATAATATTTATTGAGTATAAATAGAATCCCTCTTCAACCCTAGCAGCCAGTCACGTTTTTGAGCTTTGAGAAAGACAAAATAGAGAGGTTTTTCAATTGTGAATTGAAAATCATCTCACCAATTCCATAATACATATAGATTGAAAAGGTTTCAATCAAGGGGTCTAGCAATCCTCCTAGAAAGAGTTCTAGGGTTCGTTCATCATGTGGATACTCGTAGAGGATCTTCGCAAATCAAGATCTCTCGTTCTTGGTTCAAGCATTGTTGATTGAAGATTTGCTAATTCTTCAATCTGGAGTTAGAGCACGTATATCAACGACAAAGGCACTCGAGGTTGGTAACCCTAATTCATACTTCTTAATTATTCATCTAGAACGGATTCTAGGGTTTTGGGTATTCGAGTTATTTGCATTATTCCGCTGCGCATGGACCCTCGAAACCCAACAGGATCGTCATTCTCAATGACTTCCACTTCATTACTTTCCGATACGAGAAAATCCATATTTCACGATATCGGATCGTAACCTATCAAGTCTACGATGGACTTGTGCATCTTGAACCGGTTCCACAACTCTTTGTGAACTTGGTTTCATCTCTACTCTTGGTTCCATATTATTTTCGGGTTCTTGAACTTCTTTCAAGATTAATTTTACTCCCACTAGATCCTTTATTGAGAAACTATTTCTCAATAAACGGATCGTATAGAGCAACAAACATTTTGTTCTCTTTGTGGTTGTAAGATTAATTTCCGAAAATAACCTAGTCAGATTTGTTGCTAACTTATAAGAGACAAGTCTCTTTACATAAGATTCGCAAACCCAAATCTTCATGAAAGACAAACTAAGTTTTCTTCCATGCCACATCTCATATGGGGCCTTAGGAACCAATTTAGTAGGGACTCGATTCAGTGTAACCACATCATTTTTAATGCATATCCTCAAAAGGAAATAGGAAAGTTAACATGACACATCATCGAGTGAACCATGTCCTACAAGGTTCAATTCCTCCTTTCGGACACACCATACAATGTGGTGTTCCGGGTGGAGTCAACTTTGAAACTATTTCACAGTTTTTGAAATGATTGTCAAACTCTTGGCTCAAATATTCACCACCATGATCTAATCGAAGTACTTAATAGTTTTGCCAAGTTTTTTTGTATTTTATCTTGAAATGTTCGAAATATCTCAAACGATTCACCTTTGGACTTCATCAGATAGACATAGTCATATCTAGATAAGTCATCGGTAAATGTGATGAAACACCAGAATCCTCCCCTAGCAATGCTGCTTAATAGTTCACATACATCTCATGTATAATGACTAATAAGTCACTAGCCCTCCGACTACTCTTAGTGTAGGGTGGTTCGGTCAATAATCTCAATAAACAAGATCCACATTCCTCAAATGATTGATAGTCATATGAGTCTAAAAGTCCATGTTAATGGAGTTTAGATGCATGTTTCTTATTTATCTGACAAAGCCGGCAATGCCATATGAACGCGTTGTTCATATTGTTCGGTTTAGATTTCCATTTATATTATAAATATCTTCAATATCATTTTGTTTCTCATCATCAAGGATATGAAGACCATATAATGTCATATGCAATACAATAAGGCATATCATTAAATAAATATAAAACTTCTTATTCTCAATAAGAAAATTATATCCTTCATCATCCATATAAGAAGCGGAAATAATACTTCTACTCAAATCCAAAATGTACTCATACTTGTTCAAAACAAGTACTAGTCCACAAGGTAAAGTGACTTCATAAGTCCCTATGGCTAATGCAGCAACTCTTGCTTCATTCCCACACATAGGTTTAATTCACCTTCTTTGAGCAGCTTTCTATTCATTGTTCCTTGCACATTTAAACAAATGTGGGATCCATGTCCGGTATCATATACCCAAGAACAAGAAGTCGAAATGAAAATATTTATCATATAGATGCTTGAAGTAGTAGCAATCATATTGCCCTTCTTCACATTTTAGGCCTTCCTAATAAGCCTTGCAACTTTGCTTCCAATGACAATCTAATTGCAATGATAGCAAACTGCATCCTTTTGAGACACTTTTGGGTTTAGCATCTTCGGCTTTGAAAACTTTTGCCTTAGGTTTAGCAACCTTTCCTTTACCTACTTTGTCTTCCTTCATGAACCCCTTTATTGTGTTAACCATTAACACTTTTGCGAATTGCTCCTTGTTGCATCTCATGCATTAAGAGCCTTCACCACAACATACATCTTTTGCCTAGCTCGCACTTGGAACGTTTACTTTTGCGTTGTGCTAGAAAAAACATGGTGGCAAGTATAAGGCAAACAACATCATAGGAATCATCTCTATGTTTCTTATGTTGCTCCTTATCTGCCTTTTGCAACTTTTGCAATAGGTTCAGCATGAATGAATTCGTCAAGAACGACAATTTTGCTTCAGAAACATTCTTAGGCATCTGATCAAATTAGAATATCTTGTACCATTCTTTTCGAAATTTGTCCTTCATAAGGACCAATCGCAATTTATTGTGTTATGCTATTTCTACAACAAAATATGCAAACTATATGAACACGTATTAATATCAACACATTTCTCATCTAAGAGCAAATCATGTATTTCACAAATACTCCCACTAAATTATACACCTTCCAATGCAAATAAGCATAATATATATTTAATGGGCTAAGATCCAACTTTAATTTAATCTCAAGTACGCTATGGCGCACCGCTTAAGATTAAAATTAATTAGGTAGAAAACATCAATCATATCGTATATGACTCTTAGATCTTTTAAGAGATTTATTCAAGACATCATATGTCTAAGCATATTTTAATCTATCTTATGCCTTGGGTCCAAAACCATTTTGATAACCCAATTAAGTTCATCCACTTTGAACATATAGGAACCACCATTTCCTCATCTTGCTCGCAAACGAAATAGAATCAAAGTACCTTGCTATGGCAAGCCCACCCAAAACTATCCTAGTGGTCTCAAGTGTTTTAATCATGGATTGGCATAAAGAACTTAAAAGTTAAACGAAGGTTCTTTAAAGCAGATTATAAGCATATCAGCATAGATAATCATAATCGTGCACCAGGTAAGTTCCCAGGAAAATAGGTGAGCCACAAGGACTACTTAAGTACCAAATCTTTTCTTAGACAACACTCTCCTAGTCATGCACAATTACAATACCAACTCTGATTGCAACATAACCAATACTCATAAACTGACTTGTTTCTCATAAACAATCAGGTACTCGTAAATGACTTGTTTCTCATAAACAATCAGATTCCTTCAAATTTTGCGTAAACTGACTTGTTTCTCATAAACAATCAGAAAACCAAAATTTTAATGTTTCAATTAAACATTCAGGAAATTACAATTCAATGTTTCAACTAAACATCTAACAAAGCTCTTATAACATAAGAACACATAATTCATGCATCGCAACAATTAATAAAAATCACATTTAAATTAATTAAGCGTGCATAAACAATGAATTAATCTAGCATAGCCCTATAAACTTAATTTCCAGAAATTTATAGCATCCAGATCAATACATAAACATATCAGATTGTAAACACATTCACAGATTAGCAGGATTGTTCAACAAACTAATTTTGCCCAGATTGGGCAAGGATTGTCGCGTGACAGAGTCCAACTCTGTCGCGCGACCTAACGAAGCCATCAGCCATACTCTGTCGCGTGACAGAGAGATACCAGATCCAGATTTGCAGATTCAATCGATTCTTAATCACAGAGCAATTAAATCATGTAAACAACTTTTAACAGATTTAATACAATATCAATAGAACACGATTTAGGCATATTGTTTCAAAAACAATCAAACTATCGCATACAAAACATGCAAAAAACCATATAAACAATTTATATCAATTTTTCTAGCATGTTAATTCAAACTTAACCATACGAACGGGGTCTGATACCACTGTTGGGTTTTACGGGTCCATGCGCAGCGGAATTAAGCATCTATTAACATAAAACCCAAAGAGCCTAGGATCCGTTCTATACAATTAACTTGAATTCCTATGAGATAAAAATAACTAACCAACCTTGAACGCTTTCCGTTCTTAAGCTATCAAACAAATAAACAATGTGATTTTGAATCACAAACTTCGAACTCTAGGCCTTGATCGTCGTACGAGCGAAGACCCTCTTATGGTATCCACACCTTTGAATGAACCAAGAACGATTTCTTGATGATTGCTAGATCATAAACCTTGAAGAATATTGAGAATTATGTTGTAATTTTCTTTTCCAGAATTTTCGCTTGTCAATTAGGGTTTCACATACCTTATATTTATACTACAATAGTATTGGTATATGTTTCCTAATCAAATTAGGAAACTGTCTGTAAAACCGCCTCAGGCTTTGTTATGTCGCACGACCATACACAGCCTATGGGCAAGTTGTGTCGCGCGATGTAACATGCCACATCAGGACTTTCTCAATCATTCTTCCTCTGGTTTAATCAATTTATTCTAGTTGTGTGTGACCCAATAGGATTATAGTATGTTGGCAATGAGCTCGATCATATCGACTCTCATAAAATATAAGCGGACTCTAGCAAGCCATTATGTCTACCCAAATAATATAACGTAAGAGTTCACGTTTCCAATGGTACACCTCCCACTACTAGAAACAGGCCAATTACCGACGAAAATTTACCGACGGATCGCGTCCGTCGGTATTACCGACGGAATTTTAATCATTACCGACGGAAATGTCCGTCTGTAATTAAATGTATAAATTCGAAGAGGCGCCGTTGTAACACTTAAACCTAATTTCTTCCCCGTTTTCTCTCTCTTCCCTCCTGTGAAACCCATCTTCACATTCTCACTCTCTCTCTCTCTCTCTCTCGCTCCATTCCAATCCCAATTGAGATCTATCCAATCCCTAACCAAATCTCACCTTCTCCCACTAAACCTGTTCGTTCAGGCGATGGGAGCCGCCGCCGGCGAGGAGAAGGAGCAATCGAAGATGGAGCCAGAGCAAGACTATAGAAGGAATCACAAGACACAAGCCCTAATTGATCATTTCTCCCTTCAAATCATCAACGGAGATCTTCAAACCAAAATCCAAGCCGCCAGAGATATCCGCAACCTTGTTCGCAAGTCTTCCTCCCCCAAGGCTCGCACCAAGTTTGCTGCCGCCGGCGTACTTCAACCCCTTGTGCTTATGCTCTACTCGTCTAACCACGACGCCCGTCAATCCTCCCTTCTAGCTCTCCTTAATCTTGCCGCCGGAAATGAACGGCTAGTTGCTCAACTCTCATCACCTAGGGTTTCAATCCTTGTCTGTAAATTCAATTAGTCTCCTTGTTGCTAGCTTGCTGTTGCTCCCATGATTTTTGTGAATCTGCCGTGGATAGTTTAGATTATTACTGAATTTATGTCATTTTTATTCTGTTCTTATAATTATTGTCCAAACACAATCCAAATCTAAGGTTGATAAAATTCCTGGAATGATATACTATGATGAGTACAAATCATTACATCGTTCACAATGTGGTGTCATTCCATTGTTATCCCACTTTAGCAGAAATCTTATCCATATCAATGAGAGGAATCACATTTGCTCCGTGCAGAACACCTAATTCTATTGTACTCAACTTGATACACAAGAATGGAACCATGTGTCTGTTGCAAATATAAATTGTAAAGCTAAAACGTAATCATAGGACTATTTTGAACTTTTTGATTTGAATTAAGAGTACGTTGATGGTATGAACGTGGAGTTGGTTGAGGGAGAGAGGAGAGAGTTTTTTTGTGGACTATATAAAAAGTTATCATAACCTGTCAAACCCTTCTCTCTCTTAATTATGCAGCTCACGCCGGGAAGAGGAGAGATAGTGTCGCTGCGCCGATTCCACGGCAAAAGGTATTCTCGCACTTCATCGCTTGCGTGTTTAGTAATTAAATCCTTGCTATCATTCTAAAAGGTTTCCCTATTCCGTAAGTTGAGTTAGATGTTGTTTTCTGTTGGTCAGGATGCAGTTGAGATACTCCCGCTTAGAAATTGATCTTGATGGCGTTTACAAGAGGATGCTGCTGCTCAAGAAAAAGAAATATGCAGCAATCAAAGAGCAGTTTAGGGATGGAAAAGTGTACAAGGTGGGTTCAAAATATAGCTTCTCCAAAATTCTAATGATCAATTGATGCAGAACAGCTGCTTTTGTGCTGCGGAATCTGGTTATAAAACAGTTAAAAGAACAAAAAAATATCACGGCTTCACACCTAGGTAACCTTAGGTGTCACACCTAGGTTCCTGAACGCACCCAAGGTTGAATCGCACAATTCAAAACAAGAAAGCTGTTTATCGTTAAGAAAATTTGTATTAAACTGTCTAAATAAACTGAAAATATTACATGGGTTTATATAGGCTAGTATAATTCGTAAACCACAGGAAACTAATTCGTAAAGCAAAAGAAACTAATTCCTAAATCAAATGGAAACTAACTCCTGAAAAAAAACTAATTAAGATAACTAGCATACAAATCCTTTTGGACTCCTAATTAATTAAATGAATAAAATATTCCAGTAGCTTATGAACCTAATAATAGCTAATGATAAGACTAAGAACACATGTTGGCTTCTCTAGATCTTTAATAGGCTCCACCTTAAAATTGCATAAATTAAGAGGCTTGTCGTGCTCTTAAATATGCTTTTCCGTAACCCTTTTACTGTCTGCATCAGTAATTTTCAGGAATTCACCCACGCTGGCAAAAAAAATGATGTAAAAAGTACAGATAAAGCATGTACGAGGTGAAAATTATAGATCACTGCTCTAATTAATGGGACGTACAGCTGCTACCAACAAGATGTATAGTGCTACTTTTTTCAAATCTGTAACCAATTCCTATAAACATAGTAGAAATCAACAGAAGCTCTTCTAAGCATAGAAATCAATTGGAGCTCCTCCTTTACATCCATATAGTGTGTTAGCATCTTGTTCATTCTGTAGGTTATCGAGCGAAAAGGTCTTGATATGGTACGTCGTGATTGGAGCTTGCTGTTGAAGGAAACTGGAGATTTCTGCCTGGATCAAATATTATCTGAAAAGTACACATCCTAGCATATTCACTTTTTCCATCAATGCTAGTCGGCTTGTGGTTTTGTTTATGTACTCTTATGCTGACAGGTCATGCGAGGATGTTGTTGAATCAATACACCAAGAACTCAGAAAGGTATGGTAAAAAACTTAATGAGTCTTCATAGCCTAAAAGCTAATTCTTGATGTAGATCGAGACAGGAATGGAGGAATATATTTTCATATCTTTTATGATTTTATTATTATTTTCGGAATTAATTTTAGTAGAATAATTATAGGAGGTTTTAGAGTAGATTTAGACTTGATTTATTAGTTTTAGACTCCTAATAGGTTACCTTATAGGTTAGGCATTATTTTAGGACTTTATTTCTTGTTTTCCAAGTTTTATGGGTGCTATAAAATAGCCCTAAAGTTGTAATCCGAAAATTAGAGTTTTTGATTATTAAGAATTATTAAGAAAAGCTAGCAGCTTTCTTGGAATCTTGTGTATTCTTAGTTCGGTCATATTTCCATAGCCTCAAAGGCATCATTTGGTATCAGATTCCTGGACGAGGGTATCGATATTGATGGCCGAACGAGGGCGTAGTGTTCATGGCGGAAAAGATGTTCGTGGAAGGAACCGTGGAGCGGATTCCAGTCAAGACGTTCATCATCGCAAACGTGGCATACGTGATATTGAGGTAGACGAAGTGCGAAAGCAGATTCAACAACTCCAGAACTTTCAGGCGCGTGTGGAGCATCCACCGATGGGTTCAGATTTGGATTTATCATCCGAGGACATGGAGTTTCATGAAGGGGTCACTCCCTTCAACCAGGGTAACGAAATTGGATCCAGGAATGCTGCAGATCCTTCAAGGGATATCGAGGCAGAAATCGAGAGTCCGGGGATTGAAGGTATGGCATACCCAGATGTATTTCGCGTCCCGTTATCTATCGTTACTGTTGAAAGGGTTTTTGATGATCCATCATCACCCTTTGTTTTATTAGACAGTTTTGATCAGTTTGTTGATTGGTCAAAACCTCCGATTTTTGACATGTGTGACTGTGATATTTGTCAATTGGAAAGGTCATACTCGGTTGATCGAAAAACACCTTGTTCAAAATTTTCGTCCGATGAATTGTTGAGGAATTTTGGGTTCGTTAAGTGTTTTTATCCGTATGAAGATCCTTTCGATTGGTTGTTCTCCGGTCAGATTTGTCATCATCAGACTGTCAAGAAATTGTTATTTGAAGATTGTGTTACATATTTTTGGGCGGATTGGATGGATTTAGTGAAAAGCAATCGCAAGTATTCAAAGGCGTCGACGGTACAAGGGTAAATTTCTTGCTGCAGATGTTGACTCGTGGTCGAGTCTTTTCAAAGAAGGGAAGAATGATGTAGATCGAGACAGGAATGGAGGAATATATTTTCATATCTTTTATGATTTTATTATTATTTTCGGAATTAATTTTAGTAGAATAATTATAGGAGGTTTTAGAGTAGATTTAGACTTGATTTATTAGTTTTAGACTCCTAATAGGTTACCTTATAGGTTAGGCATTATTTTAGGACTTTATTTCTTGTTTTCCAAGTTTTATGGGTGCTATAAAATAGCCCTAAAGTTGTAATCCGAAAATTAGAGTTTTTGATTATTGAATTAAAAGAAAATAAAGGAAAAGCTAAGGCTTTCTTTATCTAGGGTTTGTAACCCATTGTTTCTGGTCATTTTCCGTTCGGTATCAATCTCAAGGCTTCTTTCGACATCAATTCTATTTGCTCAATTCTTGGTATTGTATTGTTTGTTTTAACCAAAACGCGAGCAATTGGATGAAAACTCTCAACAAGCAGGCTCAAGTGCATCTACTTTGAAAATAAATTAGAAGTGGATCAGTATTTTTTTATATACACAATTAAGTGCAGGAGCATAATTGAATTAACTTGACTGCACTATACTCCTACCATCACAAGTGAGCTGATAATGTTTCGACTGTATCGATTGTGTACATTAACTGCTCAAGTTAAGAATATTTTTAGATTGCCCGTGGCTGGTTTGCCCACAAACTCACTGAAGATTAAAATATCCAAAAAAAAATCTCTTTTTAACTTGCATGCATAATGGAAAAATAGCTTTGGAGAAGTACTTCATCACTAAGTCATTGACTAAATCACCTGAAGCATACCCAGATGCTAAAAGCCAGCCACACGTTGAAGTAAGTTTATGAACAATACTTTGATGTGTTCAGTGTGCACTATCTTTCCTTTATAATGTTTCTTTCATCATTTATACTGCAACTCATTCTTGTAGACATATTTACTTGCACTAGTTCTGTTTATTGACTCTTAGCAGATGTATCGCATGGCCTGAGTTCCTATAGAATTCCATCTTTTATATTGAAAACTCCATTTATCTCATGCAGATTCATCCTGTAGTATCACGTTTATGTGCATCTATTGAAGGCACAAGCCCAGCTCGTTTGGCTGATTGCCTAGGGCTCGATCCTTCAAAGGTGCAAATCCTCTCAAAGATTCCATAATATTAGTCCGTAATTTTAATGTTTATTTCTGCTGCTGTACAGTTGATATATCTCACAAACAATTGTTCTTTTCAGTTTCAAAGCAAATCAATTGTAGCTGTTAATAATGATCCTTCTAGCTCTCTTCTATCTGTAGCCGACAATGAGGAGAGGTAACTATTAACCCCTAGAATTATCTGTAACTGGTATCATGTGGATTTCAGACCACGTGTATTCAGCCTTCTCATCTTTTGTTCTTCAAATATTCTCTAAATTTTGTAAATGAAATATGTATTGCAACACATCCAAGTGCATTGTATTTTTTATTTTATTTTTTTTTTGCTTGAAACAAGTGCATTGTATTCATAACAATGGCCAAAATGATAACAAAAAAAAAAAAAAGATCTCTTTTAGTTCACAATAAAGGAAGCACGATGTAGATCCAGTTTATACGCATGCTGAGTGGATATTACTTGGTAAGGCACTATACTTTGCCAATGCTTGGTTGTTTTAACGGCCGTGGAGACAGCATTTAAGCAATCCTTTTTAGAGTCCTCTTGCCCTTCCTCTGTTTCTGAAAATCAATATTTTTTTATGCTGTCAAGTCAGCATAAATAATCTACAACAGACATCAAATATATATATCATAAAATGAATTGGAAATCTGTTTCTTAAGTGCCTATATTTGCTGAAAATGAACCTCAAGGAAGGACGGTGACAATGATTTTCTATTGGATGGTGTTTCCTAATCCTCTGTTGGTCCATTTCTATTGTTTCCTTCACTTAGAACTACTTAATGAAATATTCTCCTCCCCCCCACCCCGGGAAATATAGGCAGCACGCCAGCTTGAGTTCTTGGCAGGAAAGGCATCAAGTGGTCCCCGCCTTCTGATTCTTGGTGTCTAATGTGTTTATTACCAGTGCGTGTATTGAATTATTTAGTACAAGTACTTAAATTAAGGCATCTTACAGGGTGACTCTAAGGGATCAGCAAAGAGTGGAGAAAGTTCTGCTAGAAAAGATGGGATACAAAAAGGGTTGAGTAAGCTTCAGTAGCTATTCTTGCTTGTACATAGGTAAACTTGCATTAACATTATTGCTTTAGTAGCTTTTTGTAAATATTGGAAAGATGGTCCTATTGTAATCAAATTTAAGTAGCTAATTAGAATTGACATGAATTTGTTTATTCATGTTTTGGTGAATGTTTGATTGAGTTGTAATCTAATTTAAGTAGTTTTTATGTTGGTGTATGTTTTAAACAGGTGGGAATTTTGGAATTTAGTTGAATAGGTTGGCAGGTGTTTTTTTAATGCAGTATTTTTTAAAAAAAATTTTTGCAATTTACCGACGGAAATTTCCGTCGGTAAATTATTTAAATAACTGATAATATATTTACTGACGGAAAAGTCCATCGGTAAATGCTATATTTGCCGACGGACATTTTCGTCGGAAATCTCTCCGGGGATACGCCGGGCAAACTCCGGCAGGCTACCTTTGCCGACGGACAATTTCCGTCGGTATAATAGCGTGTACCGACAGATGGTCCGTCCGTCGGTATTACCAACGAGTTATTACCGACGGATTCCGACGGACAGAGTCCGTCGGTAAACATCCATTACCGACGGATTTGGAGTTTTACCGACGGAAATTTCCGTCGGTAAAAGTGCAGTTTCTAGTAGTGTCCATTTCTTCCCTTTGTCTCACGATGTTATATTGAACACAAGTCATGGTCCACGTCAACTTGTACTTGTTCAATGCTTTCTCGATCTTGAGTATAATGATAATCCAATCGCATTGGGGTATGTCCATACACTTTCATCATTATCACTCATCGAGGGGCCCAAGCAGAACATCTCTCTTTCGAGGGACAAATTCCATCTTGACTTATCATTCTTCCCATCATGAATCCGATCATGCCAAAATTAGCCTTTATAGATATCGTGTTAAGATATCGTTTGACTAAAATCAAACATAACTTTCATCATATGTAAAGTCATGATAATCTCAGGTCTAGGGACTAAATGAAGTGACCATATGAGATTTAATTATGACATTTGACCATGACATAAATCTCATACGGGTCAAGTCCAGTCACTTGTTCACTAACAACTACCCATAATTTTAATGTGCATCTCTATCCATATAATCATCATATGATTATCCATTAAAAATTATACTAATTATTCACTTAATAATTAGGGACGGAGATTATTACAATAAATATGCAAAATATATAATAATCAAATAATAAACTTAAACGATAAAGATGATACATAACGATTTTAAGTTAAACATAACTAATGCCTAGGGCATTACACCAACACAAACATCCTCACAAGGCGATATATATCTACAATCTAGATATGTTTTTATCTCATCAATACCATCCCTTCCAGAATCATTGGCCGCAGTTTCACAAAATTTTGCAGTCACCCTATCAAGACCCTTACTTACGTACTTACAAAGATACTTGATCGACTTAGATTGATTGCACCATTCAACATTGATGTGAGCACCATGTTGCATCAACAACTCACGATTGTGAGGGACCACATATCTGTTGTCGAGAGTTGTTCTCTTCACATTTATTGTACGACCATTATCAGGACGTTTGTAACTTGGATAACCCTGCTCATCAACTGATGTTGTCTCGTTAAATTTATTTGGAAAATACTTTGTACAACGACCTTCAGGCATGCATGGGGAATTAGGTCGAGCTTTGCCACAAGGTCCATGGATCATCAATTCCTTCACAGCATTCTAGTAATCCGGATCAACAGACTCATCAGGAATTTCTGCTGAAATAATTTTATCAATCCTTTCTACAGTCGGGTGTCTTGCATCATTTTCTAACCATAGGATAATGTGAACATGTGGTAAACCACGCTTCTGCCACTCAATTGTGTAAATAACTGGAAAAAGATAATGATTAAATTTTTAAAAAATTATTCATAAAAGAGTAATTATAAGGTAAACATAAATAAAAAAAAATATATGAAATTACCTGCTCGTACAGTTCCAAAAATTTTCTTTTCTCGCAGATCGTTCATAAGGATATCCAATTTGGCTTTAAAAATCCTGCAGATGATATCAGATCTATCTTCTGGTTGAAGTGATTTGCTGCGTAGAAATCGAACAACTTCAAGCCGATCGTAGTTCACGGGTGTGAGGGAATTTCGTAGGGGCCTCAACCTGTAGAAAATGATTAGGAGGAGTTCGTCTTGATTGAGACTGATTTGAAGGCGTCTATACTTGAGGGAGACTGTTTGGAGGCGTCTGAACCTGAGTGAGACTGTTCGGAGGCGTCTGAACCTAAGTGAGACTGTTCGAAGGTGTCTGAACCTAAGTGAGACTGTTTGGAGGCGTCTGAACCTAAGTGAGACTGTTTGGAGGCTTCTGAACCTAAGTGAGACTGTTTGGAGGCGTGTGAACCTAAGGGGGACTGTTCGGAGGCGTCTGAACCTAAGGGAGACTGTTCGGAGGCATCTTAACCTAAAGGAGACTGTTCGGAGGTGTCTTAACCTAAGTGAGACTGTTCGGAGGCGTCTGAACCTAAGTTAGACTGGACCCTGGTGCTCCTCATACCAGATCAAGTACTCCGTGGTCAAGAATGTAATCCCTCTGGACTGCCGAAGAAGTGTCCGAGTGGGAAAGAAACCCCCCTGAAAGGATCTCAAGAACCGCACAGCTTTGGGGCTCAGCCATGTCCATCTAACAAAGATTAGTCGTCGCCTTCTCTCTCAAAGCCCGTACAATCTACTGAGGGTACCCATACTGCCTACTCACCAGTGAAGGGACACAGAATGAAGACACATGCAACCCTGGTAGCCTGACTACCACTGACCCATCCTGAATATCTCTCATGGTTTGCAGCCTCCACGCCGGAATCCAGAAGTTCAGATCAACAGCCTGCACCGTGTCAACCTCATGCCACCGTCACCGGCCGCGTCCTCAAAGAATCCCGCGTTGTCTCGTCACCCAAGGCATCGATGTCTCGACCCTCCGGTAATGGCCCAATCAAGCGCAACCTCTCAAAAAGCCACAAGGATAACTAATCGGGGTTGCTCGCACCCATGAAAGCAAGATCCTCCCCGCTAGCCTATCAAGGGCGTGGTAGGTCTCAGCCAACAGCAGTGGTACAATGTCCATCTCCCCTTGCCCAGACTGAATTTGATGAAGGTCCACACCTCGGTCCCCCCTGAGTTTTCAACGCACTTGGGCAGACTCCGACATATCCACAGAAGTAGTAAGTCTACAGGGTAAGCAATACATATATGTCCAGAGATGTAGAAAGATCAAACAGCTCCGGACTGGAAAAGCGCATCCGAGCCATCCGGGTCAAGTCTACGAAGCCATCATCCAGAATCATAGATGCCACCTGATCTGCCAGCAAGCACAAGAAAACTGATAATTGCTCCGTAATTGACCTTCTGTCCCAGGGAAATGCTTAGGTCTCCGCCTTGCCTAGGCCTGTCAATGCTCTGAAATCCTCCATTGTTGGCGTCAGATCATTGTATGACAAAGTAAACACGTGCCTCTCCGAGTCCCAGAAACATGAAGCTGCCCGGAGTAAATCCCAATCAACCCTCCAGTTCTTCAAAGGCCAGAGACACGGCATGCCATACCGCTTGTCAATGATTTTCCCATGATGCTTTTGATGAAATCGCGAAATTTTGACAAAGTCTTGGCAAAATTGAGACTCCCGAGAAGTTATTTCTCTGTGATAGTGCTCCATGGTGATTGAAAGTTCCAACCTTGGTCACAGAAATCGCTTGTCTGTCAAGCTGGGGCTGCTGGGTTTCTCCTACTGAAAGGGCAGTGGCTACAAATGAATCCTGAACTGATTTTTAAAGGGGAACTGTTACGAGTTTAATCCAGTCGTGCGACAAAACTTTCCCAGCAGACACGCCATGTCAGGCGACATATCTGGTCCACATCCGACATCCCCAAAGTTCCTGCAAATCCACCCCAGAGCACCCTCCGACTCGCCGTCGCTGTAATACACCTCCCATCCTCACACACATTCACATGTAAATACACGGGAGAGGGTCCCCCCCACCATATGTAACACTATACATACTCACCCGATACAGTCCCACCATCTCATGTACAAACCCGGCAAAGCCGACCTAGCAATACAATAATCGCATTCCTTTCATCTTGTTCTCAGAACGGACATATTCGTGCAAACAAGCTAACATAGTCTAACCTTTGCTAACAGAATAGCATAGTTAGTTGTAGTGCTTGGAGTGTTGTTTCCCCCGCAGGTACAATGATCAACTGGCCACCATCGAACTTTAAGGACTGCCCCTCGAAGCGAAAACCGAGACAAATATTCCACATCTAGCAGTCTCCCCAAGCAACGTTCATCAGTATCACCGGCCCCGCCGCCGAAGCACCAGCAAAAGTCCGCTCCCTAGCAAGCAAAGTTCCCGTCCTACCAAGCAAAGTTCCTGACCCCAAAGTCAACCAACCGTCAGCAAATGACCACCCCTGGCATGGCAAACTAGCCACTCTATAACAAGCAATGGTAGAAGACCCTCCGGCAGCCGCGACCACCAGCAGCAACAGTAGCGTGAGTCCCTCGACAGCTACACATATCCCCAGCAGAATCAACAGCGGTAGCGTGAGTCCCCTGGCAGCTACCCTTCACCAACACCCAGTAGTATGAGTCCCTCCGGCATCCACGACGACCATCAACCGGTAGCGTGAGTCCCTCCGGCAGCTACAACCTTGCACCATCAGCAGTAGCATGAGACCCTCCGGCAGCTACTCGCCACCACCAGTTGCAGCATGAGTCCCTCCGGCAGCAACAACCTTGCGACACTCAGTAGTAGCATGAGACCCTCCGGCAGCTACTCGCCACCACCAGTTGCAGCATGAGTCCCTCCGACAGCTATAACCTTGCAACCCTCAGCAGTAGCATGAGACCCTTCGGCAGCTACTCGCCACCACCAGTTGCAGCATGAGTCCCTCTGGCAGCTACAACCTTGCACCCTCAGCAGTAGCATAAGACCCTCCGACAGCTACTCGCCACCACCAGTTGCAGCATGAGTCCCTTCGGCAGCTACAACCTTGCACCCTCAGCAGTAGCACGAGACCCTCCGGCAGCTACTCGCCACTGCCAGTTGCAGCATGAGTCCCTCCGGCAGCTACAACCTTGTAACCCTCAGCAGTAGCATGAGACCCTCCGGCAGCTACTCGCCACCACCAGTTGCAGCTTGAGTCCCTCCGGCAGCTACAACCTTGCACCACCAGTAGCAGCATGAGTCCCTCCGGTAGCTACAGGTAAGCACAGCAAAGGTATGAAAGCACATCTCTACCCTTTCTTGCTTCTTGTCAGTTTCGTTTCCGAACTACGATTTGGCTTGATTCTCTCCTAGGGATACGTAGGAATCCTTTATCCAAAGGTCCATCCATCCGATCTCCCCAGATCATTGTCCAGCCCTCCGCCTTATCCCTTGCCGCTCATTGGGATTGGGTCTTATTTTATCGACAACCTCACTTCTTCCATAAGTGACGTTGTCGAGGGGCTCTGTAAGTATGCCAATCCAATTCGCTACCCTTTTAGGTGCATTTTAATATGATGAAATTGCATTAAGGGGCGTTTTGGTAAATTCCCGATCTATTCCGAGACTTCCGGAAACATTCCATAAGTTTCTCGCGAAGGAAGTACTTTTTGGTACTTTGCTCGTGCTAAAGGACCTCCAGGGAATAAACCTTTTTGGACCTTTTGGGTATTTACTCAGAATATTCCAGAAACTGGTTTTGGCGCCAAAAGCAGTTGGTGACTTGTTGTGTCACGCGACAAGTCGAGGCTTGGAAAATGGTTACAGAAGGTCGTGCGACACACTGTAACCATCAACTGCAGCCTATAAATAAGACCCTACCCCTCTCAGAAATGGATCCCAACTTCACATACTGTTACTCTGCCAAAATTGCAGCGTAACACACATAGAAAACACACACCTCTCTCTCTCCTACCCAAACCTCCCTTCAATTCCCCTCAATTCACCTAAACTCACCCACCAACACTTGGATCCCACTTCCCTCCATCCTTCTCGGTTCATTTCGTACCAGAAGCAGCTGTTGAAGAAATTTATACCAAACTTGGTATAAAATTCGTGGATACTACAAGGATAAACCCTCACCCCATCTCTCTCTCTCTTACTTTGCAATTTCTATAGTCCAATTGTCTTGTTCTCTTCTGATCTCAGTAATTCGACTCCATCTGTCGTGATTACTGAGATCCAACCGCAATCTCTAACATAATTGTTTTGAATAATTGAGTGCCTATTGTTGGATTATTGTTGAAATTGGTGTTTAGATCCCAAGGGAGTGTGGATCTCTCCATATCCACACCCCTTTGGTTGAATTGTCGTTACTTGTTCATTTCGAAGCTTAACTGATTGCTCATTTGAATCTGTTTTGGTTGTTGATGCCGCTGTGTTCAAATCTGTAAGTCTCTGCAGATGGACACTATGTGTCACGCGACACATTGTGTTAGATCTTGTGTCACGCGACACATCTAGCTAGGCATGTTATGTGTCACGCGACACTCTGTGTCCATTTGCAGAGATCCTTTCCCTTTGTAATCTGTTCTGATTTGTTGTGTCTGGGATGTGGCCTCCCTGAATAAATGGTTCACAAGTTGTAAGTTTCAAGTTCAAAATCAATAAAATTCATGTTTACTACATTTGTTTATTATCAATGCTTGCACACGTTTTTGGATTAATTGGATGTTTAGTTAGAAAGACTCGTCTACGGACGAGGCGTGTTGGGTGAACTCTCGGTTCTTCCCAACACGTAACCTGACCCCGGACCCATTTTCTCTCAAAGGTTTTTCAAAGTGTACCTCTAAACATGGCGTGGTGTCTCCTTTTTCTTTTTTAATCATTGGAAAAAAAAAATTCGGGCGAGCGCACATTCATAACCACAGGCAATTTCTACTGGGGCTTAAGAAGTATGGAAAAGGGGATTGGAGAAATATTTCCCGTAACTTTGTGACAACTAGAACACCAACTCAGGTTGCTAGTCATGCTCAGAAGTATTTTATCCGCCAACTTTCCGGAGGGAAAGATAAGAGACGATCAAGCATTCACGACATCACGACCGTCCATATTACGGATACTAAAAAACCTCTGTCACCTAAGACTAAGAAACATCCTTCCCCAGATGATCATCACATACAGCCACAAGTCCCACAACTGCAGCAGCGGCAGCAGCAGTCAAATTTGAACCAAATGGCTAAAGCACTTTACCAGTGGGCAACACTGCCCAATCAAGGATCGACAGCCATGGCTTTCGACTTCCCGAATAGCAGCCCAATGATGGCGTCGTTTTATGAAACATCTGCGTATGAACCTCAATATGGCCATTACGGTACAGTTTTTCAAGGAAACTGTTAGTCAAGCACTCCTTGAGGTGGCCCTGGTCTAATCTAACAAACTTTTTTCAGACAATTTCAATATGAAAATGAAATCTCATAATTCCAACTAGAAAAAATAACAGTTTTACCTTCAAAGATAAATTAAACCACATATTTAAGTGATTCACTGCTCATTGTGACTAGATTACATCCACAAGCAAAGACAGCAGTTCCCTGTTACTGAAACTTGAAGACTACAAAGATTTCAAGATAAACACTAAGCTTCGTAGTACACCCACAGAACGAACTGAAGTACATAATCCAGAGCATCGGTTTTACTACTATAATGTACAGCCTCCATTCCAAAAAATAATCTCTCTTTTTCTTTCGGTTTGTTCTGAAAATATCGGTACAATTTCAAGAAAGTAAAAGCAAGTAAAGCACCGTTGCAAAAAGTTTAACCTGCCAAATGAGCGATTTTTTTTATGAATTGGAGGGAGCAAATATAATGAACAACATAATTCAAAGAACAGTCTTTATAGTATCATCTCTTTGTTCTCTGCTAAATATTAAGATTCCTTTGCAACTTAGCAAATATAATGAAGTACTTAACAATGAATGCTACGGCACTGGAGAAATTAAGAAAGATGAACTTTAAATCGTGATTTACTTAATTTGAAGAACAGAGTCTATGTTACATTAAACAGCTTCTACATTTTCTTTTTGATTGTTTCATCTACTGACTATTACATAATTATAGTCCAAACAAGGATTAATATATCAAATAACCTAAGATGATTGTTCCTATTATTATGGTTGACATATGCTTAAATTAATAGATAAAACAAAAGTTCATTACGATGTTTTAGTATTTTTAAAGTCTAAATGGGCTCTAAGATTCTTCACATTTGGTGGGAAAGTATAATTTAACGTTAGATTTCCCTAAAGTACTTCTGAAGCAAGAATCTTCATTCTAATAAGGCAAGAATCGATTTTTGGTTGCCAACTGGTGGTCCTGCAACGTAAAGCACTTTGCTCACTTTATTCTAAATGATTTATACCTACAAGTGCTTTAAAATCGAACACCTTAATATGAATGCATCTAAAAGAACCAACTGAAATGGCTATTTTCTCTGAAGCTCACTCAATGCTTCTTCAGACTGTGAAGACCAAATTAAGATACCATGTGTACTGCACAAGGCCTGCTTCTTTCTTCCTAGGTAAAACTTTTCCTTCTCCTTCTTCGATCGTTATGGTACTTTGAAATGTTCAAAATCATTTTTATTAATTCTATTAATTAAAGACATGGCAATTCAGCATATATAGATAGATAGATAGTACATAATAACACTGAAATTGATCGGTACCTTTTTTCGTAGTTTTGATTTTCGCTCACAGCTTTGTGAAGTATGCGGTGGTCAGTATATTGGTCACGTATCTTACTTCTGGATGGGATGATCTTCTAATAGCTGCAATATTCACAAATGTACAAGAAGGGTTAGCTTCAGTACTTATGATTGTGGTCGCTCATGTTGCGGATACTCTCCTAGGTCAAGTAAAAACGACCATTATCACATCTCTATCTTATATTGTTGTGAGTACTTTCCTAGTCATCTCTAATGGTAATAAGTTAAAAAAAAAAAAAAACAGATTTTTTTCTAGTAGTGTCAATGGTATTCTTATCACCCTATCTATCATCCTTAACTTTTAGACAAGCCGTAACTTGACAGTATAGTATGCCTCTTAAATTTAATCACAGAGATCGAATTTAAAGATAGAAATTATAATTAACCATATATATGATCTGGTTGTAGGGCTTCTTATTGTTGTGGGTTTGGGATATGAAATGGAATAAGAACTATTATATTGGCTACGGCCCGTTCTTGGTGTTGGTGGTCCTAATAGCTCTAGGACAAGCAGGACTAGAGCCCACTTTAAAATCTTCATTTTCTAATCAACTGAGAGATACAGACCTCAGATCTGTAGATCAATCCCAAATCAGCGATGAGAAACAGTTAGAAGCACGCACAACTTTTCTGTGGCGCAGTATTGGCTTTGTAGGCGCAGCTACGGCTACTTTGATTGTATCCTTCATTGATCCTTCGTGGGGGCTTAAATTTGTGATATCATCAGCAGTCATGGGAACCGGATTTTTCATATTTTTACCTGGCTACCGATTCTACCATCGTAGGGGACTAACTGAAAGCCCGCTCACCAAAGTTTTCCGGGTATTCATTGCTGCAATTAGGAAACGGGGCCTTCCAAGCTCTGCCAATCCAAATGATTATTACAAGAATGATTTTGACGAACGCCCATTGATGCCTGATATTCGATTCTTTAGGTGCTCTCTCTCTCTCTCTCTCTCACGAATTTGGAAGATCTTATGAGAATCTTGTTATCTATTCATAAAATATGTGAAGTCTCATTTTGATGCAGATTGATGCAGATCGACGGCAGTTTCTGGATTATTATTTACTTATCTTTTATTATTTTCTTTGTAATTTCGGAATTATTATTAGGTAGATAGTATTTTGATGTTTTAGTTTAGATTTAGGAGATATTTTGTTATTTTTGAGTCATATTATGTTACTATATAACTTAGGGGTAATTTTAGTAGGTTTTGACTTGCTTTCCAAGTCGTAGGAGTCATATAAAATATGGTCGTATGTTAAATTCGAAAATTTTTGATTTTATGAAATAGAAAAGAAAAGCTTTGGCTTTCAATTATTGATTCTTGTCCTTTTCGTTCGGTCATAAATCTCTAATATTCCGTTTGCATGATGCAAACGGAAGGATAGAGATTTAATGACCGAACGATAAAATAGGGTCATATATTAAATCCGAAAATTAGACTTTGAATTTATGAAATAGAAAAAAAAAAGCTTTGCCTTTCAATTATTGATTCCTAAAGTAAACAATTTTGGACCGAGGGAGTATAAATTTAGCGCTATTCTAAAAATTCACAAGAAATTGTACAATTATTTTTTTAAATTGTTTGATTTGTAATATGTGATATACTCCCTCCTTCCCAGTACAATGAGACTAATGGTCAACTTGATTACACTTTGGTCAGTTATTTAAAAAAAACGATTATTATCCTAATGAAAATCTAAAAATTATTGTTGAAAGTATTATCGATCATGATAAAATAAAAGAAAAATTAAATTTTCATTAGCATCATTATTTTTTATTTTAATTATTGGTAAAAGTGTAATCAGTTAACCGATTGTCTCACTTGTGATGGAATAAATGGCAGGTGGCTAGACAAAGCTGCACTTGTTTCAACAGCAACCTTAAGTCTGGAACAGCAAGAAAATATGTGGAAGCTATGTACAGTTACACAAGTGAAGGACGTAAAACGTCTGCTAAGAATGTCGCCAATGTGGGGGAGTTTCTTAGTCTATTCTCTTGTATCCGCTGCTGGGAGTACATTCTTTTTCGAGCAAAGCAGCAAGCTGAACAACCAAATATTTATTGGCTCTACCATCGAAGTCCCTCTTACTTTCTTCTATTTTATACAGAAATTTTCAAGTGCCCTAATCTCGAAAATGTACGAGCTTATAATCCCTAAGAGTTGGTCCAAGGAAAAAAAGTATAAAGCAACAAGATTTAGGATGGGAGTTGGGATGGTATGTTCTTTTTTAAGCTGTGTTGTGGCTTGGCAAGTGGAAACTCAAAGGTTAAATAAACTTGCTAAGTACACTGACGAAGAATTAAAAGATGAAAATACATACATGAGCATGAGTATATTTATTTTAGCGCCCCAATTCTGTCTACTTGGATTGATGGAAGGACTTGCAGAAGATGGCCTTTATGGTTTTTTTCACTATCAAGTTGCTGAGTCTATGAGGAGTTATGGGCCAAATTTCAATGAGTTTGTGCTTGGTATCGGCAAGTTCATCAGCATATTCTTTATGCTCTGCTTTAGCAGTTGGTTCGGTGACACCATTGATAAAAGCAAGGTGAATAACTATTATGGAGTTCTTGCGCTAGCTAGCCTCGGAAATATTTTCATCTTTAGCTTTGTCTCAAAGTATGTTTACGAGGATTTTATAGGAAGAAAGAAGAATATGATTGATGAGATGGAAGAACATGATAAACGGATCCAAAAAATTGAAAATTCTTCGGAAGAAAAACCTCCGGAAGGAGAAAATTCGCAAATGTGAATTCATTCAAGAAAAAGGTGAAAAGTTCCAACATTTTGTTAACCCTACTCATTATTAATTTGATGTTGAACAATTAGTATTATCGAGTTCTCGTATCAGTTTGCCTTGGAAATAAATTATGTTTTAGATTTTGTATCACAGAGTAGGCTTACCCTGAAATAAATTTCCAAAAAATTAATTTAAACGGGGACAAAATTATAATGCAGTGTTCGTTTTTCTTAGTTAAGGGGGGGGGGGGGGGAGAATACAATTTTTATTGGTAAAAATCAAAATTTTCAAAATTTAATACAATTTTCAAAATTTAGTCACATGTAAATTTGAAATTTTCTTACTTTTAATTTTCTAACAGAGGTGGTAGTAGTACATAGTACATACACATACGAACTTTAAGCACCAAAAGATTCTTTATGTTACCAAGTACTGGTATGTATTTGTCAAAGTTTTCCAAGGAAGATCTATTATCCTAGTTCCTGAATCGCTAAAGAAGGCTAAGTACGACCACCAGTGTTTGAGAACTCAAAATTAAAATATTTGGAATTAATTAAGCTTACGAGTTTCAGAAGGGTGTAATTGAGAACCATTAGGTAGGTTGTGGCTTTGAAGTCAAATAACTTGTAGTAAGTACTTATAGTAGTGGGGAGAGAATTAGACGGATTAGGATTTGGCTTCGAAGAAACAATTATACGTAAAACCTCAACTAAAGGGCCCTCGTAACCATCGACGGTAAATATCTCCATTTCCTTTTCAAACAAGTCCAATATAGCCCCACTACCAGAAACATCAGCCTCCTCAGGCCGGCTAAAGGTACTGGTATTAGCAGTACATGATCGAGAACAATGTGGTAAATTAATACACTCCCTCTTCCTCAGTCCCAAAATAAATGTGGCATGTGGTTAACTAAGTTGAATTTTGACCAATATTTAATGATAAATCATTTAGTTTCATGAAAATTTAAAAATAGTTATAAATAGTGTTTATATTGGTGTATCAATAACCATTTTCATAATAGTAGGAAAGATAATCAAATTTTCATAATTTTTTGGTCATAATTCATTTTAATTGACCATGTGTGAAATTAAACATCATACAAGCATACAATTATATATCTGTACACATATATATACACACACATAAAAATGAATCTAGGTAGACAAAGTTATGTTCTTTCTTGATTTTTACCGATAAAACTAGATTGCGGCGATGACGGCAAGCTGATTCATGGCTAGGTTAATCTGTGGATCAGACAACTCAGTGAGTAACTAAAAGATTAGTGAAACAACGTTTTAACCGTTTGGGTTTCACTTTAGTTTACTAAGGCAATCTGTAAAAATCAGTCAACAAAAAAATAGACAATTAAAGGTTAGGGTTTTACCGAGATGAGGAGATTGACAGGGAGAAGGGAGAGTATGATTCTTGTAGGGTTTAAGGAGTTATTAGTGGACAGAATCCGGTCCCGTCCAAAATACATGAAGTTTTGAAGATTTTTATAAATATTAAGAAATACAATTATTATTATAATTTTATGAATAAAGTACCAAATACTATGCATCATTAGTTTTGTGTCTCTCTTTCTCTCTCTTAAATTGGGTTCAATTAAAAAGTAGGAAAAATTCCTCTTTACCCACATTTCTCAAATCATAATTCAAAAAAATCCAGCCCAAATTAAAAAAGACAACTCCTTTTTATATTCCAAATTAAAATTCCTTTAAACCCCAAAATACCATATACCGGTCGAATATATTCACGGCGCCGTTAACATCAAATCTTTCGATCGCTTAATCCATGCAATAATTCATGCCGTTTCTTAAGGATCGCTATTGAAGAAATTTGAAATTGCAATCCTTTCATCCAATTCAATCAATCCGGAAAAAAGGTATTACATCCGAATTATGATCTTGATTGAATTCAGTTTATATTTTGTATTAATTTTCATTTGTTTTTTCTTCAGATTTTTGAGGTTGTGATGAATTTTTTGATTGAATTTATTTACAGATAAAATAACTTTACCCTCAATGGAGTCTAAGGTGATGTTGATGTTGAATTATGGAAGATTTTCTGTTGTTACTAGGTTTGATCAATTTGATTCTTATGAATCTATTGTTAAATTTAGTTGCAACAGATGGAACAGTTTGAAAAGGGAGACAATCTCGATGTCATATCTGTTAGATGAGAAAAGGTCGTGCATGTTGTCTAGTGAGCAAGATTTCATCTGTATGGGTGTTATGATTGCTCGTAGGAATATTAAGCTACTAGAAATAAATGTGAATGATTTGAGTATCTGTGTTAGTAATGTCAGTGATTCCTTTGAGAAATCATTTTCCACTGTATGTGAAGGCAGTAGTAGTAGAAATGATGATAATGTCAAATTCTTCTATCACAAAGAAAAGAGAATGAGAAGTGCGGAATGGGCAGACGCAATACAAAATATTGGGACAATATTTGAAGGTGGCTCTGGTGAATTTAGGAATGCATTGTGTAAGTTTGCAACTGAAGTGGGGTTTGATTTCAATTATGTGAAAAATGAATCTACTCGTATTACGGCTGTATGCTCACACAAATAATCAAAAGGTTGTCAATGGAAGATACATGCCTCAATTGAAAAATGCAGTGGATATTTCTACATAAGGAAATATATTCCTGATCATATATGCAAGGATGCGATTAGTTGTGATTTTGGGCAAAGGATGGGATGTGATGTTCTTTCCAGTGTTATCCGTGATAAGGTTAGAGATGATCCAAATGTTAGTCCTCCTTCTCTTGTAAAATCGTTGCTAACAGTATGGCCTCCTTGTTCATTACAAGGTTGTTTGGAGAGGCGGTTGAGAAGGCGAAAAACATTATTTTTGGTGAGGCAAAGTTTGCTTATAATAAGCTTAAAGCATATACAGATAAAATTAGGGAGGTGGATCCAGATGGTTGTGTGAAGTTTGAGTCTGATCCTGTGACTTCTCGTTTCCAGCGTTGCTTTTTTGCATTTGGGGCATGTTTGCGGGGATTTAAGTTTTGTCGTCCCTTGTTATTTTTGGATGCAACATTTTTGACTGGAATGTTTCGGGGTACCCTACTTGCAGCAACAGCGAAAGATGGAGATAATGGTATGAGAATTTTATTATTAATGCTTTTAATTTTTTTTTTATATGTAGCATCAGAATTAAGTTGAGTTTGTGGTATAAGATCTCTGTATATGATGTTGTTAAGTCCTATACCAGTTGATATAGGTTCATTCAGAGGTCTTATAACATATGTATATGATTGTGTGAGTACCTATACTACTTGATATAGGGCCCTTCAATGGTCTGATAGCTTTATATATGTAGTTAACAGGTCCTATACCAATTGCTATAAGACCATTCAAAGATCTTATAGCTTTATATATGAAGTGACAGGTCCTATACCCCTTGCTATAAGACCATTCAAAGGTCTTATAGTTTTGTATATTACGTTGGCAGTTCCTATATTATTTGATAAAGGACAATTAATGTCTTTATAGCTATGTTTATGATGTCTCCAGGTCCTTTATCACTTGCTATATGACAAATCAAATGTCTTAGACCATGTGATATGAGACAACTTATTTATGTTTTAACATTTTGTATATTGGTTTTTATTTTTATTCATATTTTATGAGGCTAAATTAATTTTTTATGAATTGTTTTGGTTGTAGGCCTATTCCATGTTGCTTTTGCTGTGGTTGGATCGGAGGATACTGAAAATTGGACGTGGTTTCTCCAAAATCTCCGTCCTTACATAACTGAGCGAGGAGTGACATTTGTTTCGGATCGTCATCAGGGTATCATTACTGCGGTTCATGAGGTTATGCCGTTTTCACACCATTCATTCTGCATGTTCCATTTAAAAAACAACCTTAGAAATAAACTTGGTGGGTTATCGAAGGAGGTGCGGTCCAATATTCTTCACAAATTTTATAAGCTTTCAAAAGCTCCAACACCCGAGCACTTTCAGATTCTTCTGGACGAAATCATAAATGAGGGTGGTACGAAGGTGTCTGAGTTTTTCAACAATCTTTCGAAAGAAAACTATGCAGCTGCTTATTTTGGAGGTAATCGTTATGGAGAATTGTACTCAAATGCGGCTGAGTCATTTAATGCTATGATAAAGGAGTATAAATCTCTCCCTGTTGTAGAGTTGATTGACAGTATACGTTTGAAGATTATGTCAAGAATGTGCAGACGTAAACAAGACTCAAATTCATGGGCAAATGTGTTGTGTCCATCCATCCAGAAGGTATACTTGGAATGTGCAGACAAAGGAAGGTCATGGATAATTCATGCTTGCGATGAATATGTATTTGAAGTTCATTCAGATCCTTCTATGGTTGGAATACACATGTTCATGTGGGATGTGGCAGCAGAATGGATTTCCGTGTGTTCATTCCATATCCGTCTTCAACAGGTTTAAGAACAATTCTTCTTCTTTCATTCAAGATTATTTCAAGGTAAGGAGTTACAGGGAATCTTATGCTCTGTCAATTCCAGCTATTTCTACATTATGTCCTCCTGTAGTTGATGGGGAATCCGTGGTTCTTCCTCCTGAAACAAAACGCCCCCCCCCTCCCGGTAGGCCAAGGAAAAATCGCTACATTTCTAGAGGAGAAGGTACAAAGAGGAAGATGAAATGTCGTCGATGCGGAAAAGAAGGTTATCATAATAAAAGATCATGCAAGGAGCCATTGCAAATTACTTTTAGTTGAGTCATTGTTTTCTTATTAAAATAATTATTAATTTAATTATTTAAACGTCATATTTGACATTACACACGTGTTCATTACAATGTTATACAATCATTTTAATTTCAGAATTTTGGTTAATTGATTTTTTCGATATCATAAAATTTTTGTTTTTAATTTTTTTTTTCTACCTACGTATGAAGGAAATGTAACAGGTTTATTCCTGTAGTAACAGGCCTCTAATTGGTCCTATACCAATTGTTATAGAACATGCCAACATCATACAAAATTCTATAAGCCCTTTATTTGGTCCTATAGCAATTGCTATAAGACCTGCCAACATCATATACATAGCTATTAGCCCTTTAATTGGTATTATAGCAATTGTTATAGGACCTCCCAACATCATATACCAAGCAATAATGCCTTTGAAAGGTCCTATACCAAACGTTATAGGACATGCCAACATCATACAAAACTCTATAAGCCCTATATTTGGTCCTATAGCAATTGCTATAGGACCTGCTAACATCATATACATAGCTATTAGCCATTTAATTGGTCTTATAGCAATTGGTATAGGACCTCCCAACATCATATACCAAGCAATAATGCCTTTGAAAGGTCCTATACCATTTGCTATAGGACAATTGATGCAGTTCAATCTGGAGAGCATCAAAGTCATGAAGCCACTGTCGTCATGGGCGACCGCCCATGGCAAGGTGGGCGACCGCCCAAGCTAGAGATTACCAAGCCTTGAAACCTCTGTTGGAGTGGGCGACCGCACATGTTAAGATGGGCGACCGCCCAGGTGTGATGTTTGCTGAAGAACCAAGTTGCTGTTGTGATGGGCGACCGCCCACGCCCCTCATGGGCGACCGCCCACTGCACGAGCTTAATAAAGAATTAATAAAGAAGCATATTATCAGTAGAACAGGTCCTATAGCAAATTTTATAAGCAAAAACCCACTATGAGACCTTAAAAATATTTGGAATATATTTATCCAACATATATCAAATATAAAAGTAAACTGTTCAACAACCACCAATTTTTATCATTCCATCCAAAAAGAAACTAAGATGTTTAATTTACTAATGATGAGGACAATGTGGACTTGCTAAAATGTCATGTATCATTTTCCCCCTATACTTCGAGACAGCATCGTCTTCATATGTCTTGCTAATAACTCCTTTATCAAACATCTCCTCTGCTTCCATTAGGACGATTATTCCACAATCCAAACTATCATCTACATTTGTTGTGGAATGTCTCCGCGTTTCAAATCTATGAAAGTATCCACGTCCTTTTGAGTCTCCTCTATTCGTTTGTACGGTGCCCTGACATGATCAAACTGAAATAGAAAAAAGCAATCTATTATTATACGTGAAATCAAACAACAGGTTATCAGAATTCAAAAATTTTAAAAATAGAATTTTGAATGGTCCTATAGCAGTTGGTATAGGACCTAGCACCGTCATATACAAAGCTATAAAGCATTTTAAAGGTCCTATAGCAGTTGCTATATGTCCTTGTAACATTATACCCAACATATTACAGCTCATATATAAAATATTACCATTAGTTTTCCGTGTGTTGCGTAGTGGTCTTTTCCTTTTATCTTCTTCATGGAGTTGTAAAATTTGTACTCCCCATTTTCGGTGTCAAGCACTAGCAATGTCCAATGATCGTTACACCTGAAACCACGATCATTCCTTGAAGAGTGAATTGGAAACAATATAAAAATTGTTTCATCATCCGCAAATTGTTTGATGACATTGTTTATTCCTCTCTGTATTTCTTATGAGTTCTTGTCCTTCAACCATTTCTTGAAACAAATAAATTTTAAATGCAAGCACAAAGCTGATAATTAACTTTAATAAAAAAAATGTGAGGCGTAAGTATCTTTTAAATCAATAAATAAGACTTACGATAGCAAAACTTGAGACAAAATTAACTTTTGACCTTTGGCGTCCACCAGATGGAGGAGGGAGTTCCTTGTATTTGTCCCTCAAAATGTTTAGATAAGCATCCATCACCTAAAATTTTATTAATAATACAACAATTGTTACTGGATCAATACTTGTCCAGGTCTTATAGCAAAGGTTATAGGACCTATATCAATGCACATCCAAATCAAAAAGCAAAAAAGAGCAGGTCTTATAGCAAAGGTTATAAGACCTATTACAAGTCATATACCACATCATCAAACAATCAAACTGAATCAAATCATCTCCAAATCAAATGCACACTATAACAGGTCTTATAGCATATGTTATAGGACCTGGAACAGGTCCTATGTCACATAAATAATTGCAAACAAAATGAAGCATGTTAACTCAGAAGCATATTAACAATAGAACAGTTCCTATAGCAAATTTTATAAGCAAAAAGCAAACAAGGCACATCCAAATCAAAAAGCAAAAATAGAGAATTCATGCAAAATAGTTCAGGGATAAAAAATGTTTGTACCGCAGCTTCGGTCATCATATCATGAGCCAATTCCCACAGTTGCCACATCGCCACATGCAATCCCGAAATGTACCATACACTATCACTGGAAACACAAAAAAAAATACATTTCTATTATCATCAAAATTTTTAAGAAATGAAAACAATTTTTAATAAAAGTGGTACTTACGGACGTGCGAGTCTTCCGCATAAATCTGTAAATTTTCTCTTTGTTTCATCATCCATTGACTTGGTTGTGAGACTAAAGTTCTCATTAAATGTTGGTAAGAAAACACTTCTGTCTCCAATTCATCAACATCTAAAACAATTTTACTCCCAACCAATTCTTCTTTTTATTTTTACTTCTTTCCCTCTATGTTTGAAACCTGTGGCCTTCTCTTCTTTCCGTCATACGTGTAATCAGGATCCACCTTCCTCTTCCTCTTATCCCCTCTTTCCTTTACTCTTATTTCCATTGAGCCCATAGTATCAATTTTCTTGTCCTGATCCCCACATGACCACAATGTCCATACCACTTTTCTTCATCGCCTTTTGGTTTCTTTTGCAAACTGTCATTATCCTTTTCAGCCAATTTTTCCTCCAAAATTTTTATTTCTCTGTCTCTCTCCTCTTGCCAACTTTTAAGTTTCTCAATCTCTCTGTCCTTTTCTTTAAGCGCGTTGTCAAAAGTTCTCCTCATCTCAACCTCGGCGACGAAAAACATGTCCCTCTTCAATCGCGTTGTTTGTTTTCAGTTCGTACTCCTTAATCTTTTCCAGCAACTTAGCTTTTTCCAGCTTCAAACTTTCATTTTCACTCCTCAACTCAATCAATTCATTTGTCCCACTCCACGACCTTTATCGGTATTTGTCCAGGTGGTCCCCAACATTAATTCAAAATTATCTACTAAATCTTGAAGATCCATACCTCCTCCTTCATCCCCTCCCCAATCCTTTTTCAGTACCAGGTTTTTCCACTGACATTTCAAAATCATCATCTTTTCCATCCTCAATTGGTTTCTCCATCAACAACACCTTATCTTCATCTGTCAATGAGAGCTCTTCAACTTGAACCTATGATAAAAGTATTATATCGAATGAATATATTTAACGATAACAAGTGATATAAGAAATGAATACATGTATTATAAGAACTACTAACACCCCATACATTTGCTATAACACCTTTGAATGGTCATATAGCAAATGCTATAGGACACGAGAACATAATATAAACAATTCAATGGTCCTATAGCAAATGGTATAACAACTGGTATAGGACATGACAATACTATGAAGGGTCCTATATCAAGCTGGTATAGGACTTAACAAACTCATATTCGCAGCTAAAAAACCATTGAATGGTCATATATCCAAGTGATATAGGACCTCAAAAAAATCATATACCAATTCTATAAGACATTGAATGGTCCTATATCAGTTGATATAGGACCATTCAATGCAAAATAACAGGTCCTATATCAGCGATATCAACACTATGAATTGTCCTATAGCAAGCTGGTATAGGATATGAGAATACTAAACAATTTATTACATAACATCGTCAATGTGTTTTATACCTAATCACTTCTCAAGTTTTTGATAAAATCCTTGAAATTGGCAATTTTCTTTGATACTTCCCACTTCATACACCTTGGAAGCAAGTTTCTTGTTGCATTGATCACCTTCGTGTGTTCGTTAAACCAATACTACATTTACAAAATAAAGACAAATATGATCAGTCATATATAATTTTACTTATAGTAAATAATAGTAACTAAAATAAAATTAGAGATATAAATTTAAAATGATATTACCGGTAAGATTGATACACATCCAACAACGAGGATCGGTGATTTATATTTCTCATCTAGAGTGAATCAAGTTATCTACAATCGCTCTTGACCAATCATAGCTCTTCATTCTTTCCAAATCATCCACATAATATAAAAACCCCGGAGACATCACCTCACCCTTTGAAGCAAAGAACACAGACCCCAATGCTATGAGATTCAGCAATCTCACCACGTCTCCTATATCAACTTCTCTATCACTTCTGACCAGCCTTCTCAAGTTTTCCTTCACTTTTTTCATTGTTATTTCATTTGCTTTACAATTTGGGAAAAGCCTCTCAACTATCCCAAGTGAGTGCCTATCCCTTTTCTTCTTCATATCTATCAATTCACTTCCAGAAACAACCCCAAATATAGATGTTACATCACTTGCACTCAACCCAACCAAAACTTTGCCCAGCAAAAATTTCTTTTCTTTTGGCTTGTAGCATTTGATCAAATCTTCTATTGTTGAGTCCATCATCCTCAAGTTCACATCTTTGTTTGAGTTTATAGAATTGAATAGGTTGAAGAAAGGTGATATCTTCAACCTGTTTAAATGAGATTCCCTTAAATCAACTTCTGTCAGGATAGATGATATAGAATGGAGGTTTGATCTGAAACAAGGGATCCAAGTCAGTCCCTTTGCACTTTTAGTTGTTCCTTTTGCTTTGGTTTTTTTTTATTCTGTCGTTTTCTTTGGTGAGTAACGTACGATTCTCTTATCTTGAGACGAGTGTAACATCTGCTGATTTAACTGTTTCATCTTCACTTGATTTTCCTGTATGCATACGAGTCATTCTCTTATTTGCAGACATCGTAGTTTTCCACCTTTTCATACAAAAACAAAAAATAAAACATAAGCCACAAACAAGGACAATTCATATATAATGATATAAATCATTTTATATAACAATTGTTACTGTATCAAGGCACATCAAATCAAAAAGCAAAATAGAAGCGAGGTCCTATAGCAAGATGTATAGGACACTATAACAGGTCATATAACAAAGGATATAGGACTGGAGCAGGTCATATGCAACATATAACGGGTCCTATAACAAAGGATATAGGACACTGGAGCAGGTCATATGCAACTTAAATATGAGACAAACAAAATGCACACTATAACGAGGTCCTATAACAAAGGATATAGGACTGGAATAGTATTCTTGGATCAATACTTATCCAGGTCTTATAGCAACATAAATCATCTGCAACATAAATCATCTCCTCTATTCGTCCCTCAAAATTATATGAACACTATAACGGGTCATAAGCAACATAAATCATCTCCAAACAAATGCAACATGAAACTTAATCTTTTCTCGAGTAAGTTGATTGAATAAATAACGAAATCCTCTGCAACATAAATCATCTCCTCTATACAAATGCACACTATAACGGGTCATATGCAATATAAATCCAAGTCAAATCCAAATCAAAAAGCAAAATAGAAGCGGTCATATAGCAAATGTTATAGGACCTTTAACGAAGTCTCTGTCACATTAATAATAAAAAATATAATGAAGAAATTTGCCTCAAAACCATATGAACACTTCAACGGATCCTTTATTAAGGGGTATAGGACCTATTACAAGGCATATACCACATAATCAAACAATCAAAGCTGAATCAAATTATCTTCTAATCAAACAATGTAATGCACACTATAACATCTCCTTATAGCAAATGGTATAGGACTGGAGCAGGTCCTCTGCCACATAAATAATCTAAAACTAAATGAAGCATGTAAACTTCGAGAATCATATAAACACTAGATCGAGATCCTATAGCAATTGTTATAAGACACATTACGAGATCACATAAGACATCAACAAACACAATCAAAATGCCTTTGAAAGGTCTGATACCATTTGCTATCGGACCATTCAAGTGTCTCGAAACAAATTTTTTCACACAACAATTGATATGAATTGATGAACACTGTCGACAACATCTTATATGAATTGATGAACCTTTGTCAAACGAATTCCAATTAAAAAAAAAATTAAAACATACCTTACAAAATCGGAATAACGCAATTCTAGAACGGATGTTATCAGAGGCGATCTTCAATCTCTTCGCCGATGACCTCCCTCGCGTGGATTTGTGTTTGATTTTGGCCGGAATTGAGGTTTGGATTACGATTCTAGTACCAGAAATCACGGAGACGGCGAGATTTTAGGCAATTAACACCGTTCCATCTATTAACGCCGTTATCTCTTTATGGGCCTTTGGGTTTATTTGGAATTTTAATCTCAAACGGGTTAAAATGGGATATTGGTTAGAAAAGTGGGCCTTAGGGTCCTTAGCTCTAAAAAGTATAATTAATGAGACTGAACAAGTTTCAATTAGTGGTAAATTTGGATTTTTAACCTTAAACTTTAAACATGTATTTTGTACCAAATTTGATTAAATAACAAGTACCTTCTAACATTCGTATGATGTAAGATAAATACTACTCATACATTTACGTTTCCTAAATGAATGTCCAAACTCAAGAAATTTTTGTCACAAATAATGTCTTTTTGTAAAAACTGTCTCTAAACGCTTTTTTACCAAAAGAAAAATTCAAGAGGCTTTGACCAATAAGTCCCTTAGATAAATGAAAAAGATTAATAAAATCACACATTTTCAAAACATACCAATAAGTCCTTGAAATTTCCCTGGACCAAAATACCCCTAAGCTACATTGACGCGCCAAAGAACGCATCCTCTCACTGCCCACCCAAGCGGCACAATCTCTCTTTCTCTTTTTACGTCTTTTTTTCTTCTACTTTCTTTCTCTCTCCTTTTCTCTCTCTTCCTTTTTTTTTTCTTACTTTTTAAAAATGCAATATTTCAAAATCTGAAAGTCGAAAAAATAATTCAAAATCACTGTTTTAATCGCATCGCCAAGACGAATCAAACAAGTTTACTCATCATATATTTCAAATTTTATAAATAAAAAAAATTATTTTTCACTTGTAAGCGAGAAAATCATTTATCATTTGTTCACACATGAGTATAAAAGCGTATGATGGTTTTCACATTGATAAGCGAGAAGTCTATTTCACGGTTTTTATGTAAATAAGCGTATAATGGTTTTCACATTTATAAATTGAGAATTCTATTTCATAGTTTTGATGTAAATAAGCGTATAATGATTTTCACATTTATAAGCGAGAATTCTATTTCACGGTTATATAAAAATGTGAAATGATTTTGACATATATATCACATTTATGCACAATAAGCGTGAAAATCATTACACGAGTTGCAAAATAACTGTGAAAATCATTACGGTTATGCCTGATAAGCTGTGAAAATCATTACACGATTGCAAAATAATTGTGCACAATAGCGTGAAAATCATTACACAGTTATGCACAATAACCATGAAAATCATTACAAAGTTGCAAAATAAGCGTGCACAATAAGCTGTGAAAATCATTACACGGTTATGCGCGATAACCATGAAAATCATTACAAAGTTATGCACAATAAGCGTGAAAATCATTACAGGTTGAAAATCATTACAGAGTTATGCACAATAACGGTGAAAATCATTACACTGATTGCAAATTAGCGTGTGCACAATAGCTGTAAAAATCATTACACGGTTATGCACAATAGCTGTAAAAATCATTACACAGTTATGCACAATCTTGTGAAAATCATTACAAAGTTATGCCTGATAAGCTGTAAAAATCATTACACAGTTATGCACAATAACTGTGAAAATAATTACACAGTTATGCACAATAACTGTGAAAATCATTACACAGTTGCAAAATAATTGTGCACAATAACTGTAAAAATCATTACACAGCTATGCACAATAACTGTGAAAATCATTACACAGTTATGCACAATAACTGTGAAAATCATTACACATATTGCAAAATAAATGTGAAATTAACATCACAATTCCCAGTTTATAAATGTCAAAAATCACTATGAATATGTGAAATAAAATTCACAGTTATGCACAATAACGGTGAATGAAGTAACAATCTACAACAGGAATAAATGAAGAAAAAAAAATCTCCCACGAAATGTTTCTAGTTCAGTTAATGAACAACTAGATAATCAGTCTGAATATCCATGAGTGTATTAGCATCATCCATACATTACTACTCACGAAACCCCAACGACCTCGTTCTGAAGTATAATGCTCTATCTAGGATGAAACTCCATATTCTAGCTTCATCGTTCTGAAGTAATCAAGTCCCAAATCTACAAGGCCTGCATGTATACAAGCTGCAAATAACCCCATGAACGCTCTCATATGCAGTAAAAGAGAATCCACGATTTAAACCAAATAGAAGGTTTAACGCTCTCATATGCAGTAGCAGATTCATGCCATAACTTCTCTGTTCATTTCACATAAATTTCTCCAACAGTTTGAAACTGGTAATCCAGTAGTACCTAACATGATGTTATTGATTTAACAAACTTCCCAACATAGGAAACTAACATCATATCATAAACTGCTACGTTAAACTTTACTGTGCGGGTTTCTAACGTCAGCGGGGTTCTCTAAGCTTCTGAAACAGTAAGCTTAGAGAACCCCGTTAAGCTTCGAGTAGATGTGTTTTCTTCTCTGCATTGACAAGGGCGGAAAAGAGTGAAACACACATTCCAGGAGTGCAAAAACCACATTGAGAAGCATGGAAACCGGCCATTCGTTGATGGATGAGATGGAACCCATCTTTGCAATTCCCAAGGCCTTCACTTGTAGTAATTGAACACCCATTGACACTACAAAGAAGAGTGAGGCATGAACTTACAGTACAATCTTCAACTTGATCGAGCTTTTGGTCATACTTGGATAACAGAACATTACAAGCACCACGGCCACTCTACAATGGTGAAATTCATACAAGGGTTCAATCCTTAACACACATCGGAACTTTCAAGAATCAATAATTAGAAGATCATATGCATCCAGACGCCAACAATAATAAAATATGTACGGTTGGTCTACAAGTGTAGATACTTTCTTGACTAGAACCAATCACTAAGAACGAAACAAGAACCAACTTGGTCAACAATTGTATAATTCGCAAACAAGTTCAATCAAGTAAAATAGATTGTGTTGATATTATAAAAACAGACTAACCCCAAATTACTGACCAGCAATAGTCAAATCACAAAACAGCCTAGGATAGGATCAAAATCTTTTCAAGAGATTGAACAAGAACTGACCGGCGTCCTTATCCTCCTCTCCAGGAGGCCTCCGCCTCCGCCATCTCTCCTTCCGATTCGGATACGTCGGCGACTTCTCCTCCTTGTTCAAGAACAATTGTGTTATCGTCTTCTTCTTTGGGCGGCAACGAAAGTGATAATGTGAGGACCCCGACCCGGAACCTTCACGTGTCCCGAGTTGGAGCGTCCTCAAACTATCCCAAAAACACTAAACTTTTAAAACTTTACTTTGACTTTCAAATATAAACATTAATAACATAACAATTTCAAAAGAACTCTACTCCACTCCACTTTGGAGGAGGAGTTGACTCACTTTGAAAGCGAACACTGTTTAGTTACAAAAGATTAAGGTTATGACGTAGAAATTAAAGTTTATAATTACAAACTCCAAGAAGGAATTACCAAAATACATTTTATACGCCAACCTATACATACCCCGACAATACCCAAAAGATTACTTCCAAACTCCTCTCCGTCCTTACTTGGCCGGTCACTTTGTCTCGGGATCTAAAAACATTAAAGGGAGAGGGGTGAGAATAAATCTCGGCAAGCTATTATGAATGCGACAATATGCCAAATAAATGCAACATATAACAAGTCGCACATAACACATTGAAAAAGCTGTAAACACCTTCCATTACCTTGGTTTACCTTTTCCCGTCTGAACAGTAGTCGTACAACATTGGGTATAATCATACTCCAATCTTACAGTGAGCTGCTTAAGCAATACTCACGTCTTATAAGACCCGTTTTCGGGGAACCAAATAAGACGGTAGCAACTCTGTAAGGCTTTTGGCTCAATACAGATGCTATACCCCATCCTGTGGCCACGGGAGGGGACGGCCACGAATATAACATAATCCGATCACATTAGGTCACACTTCCATAATTGATCGTATTATGTTATACCCCCAATGTCAGTGACTCACACATTATCAAGCACATAATAGATACTTGAATAAAATCCACAAAAAGGGATAACAACATATTAACATGGTAAAATATACTCATGTCCAATCAATATCATAGTGCAACAATTGATCAACACACTATGCATAATATAAACAATGTATATGAACTCAATGTAAGGCAAGGAAGTACCATCCATCCATCCTACAAGGTCATTATACGATTATACAAGTCCTCTATGAAGATCCAAGTCCAATTTACCAAGTGGGAGTCACAATCTATAAGTGATCAAACAAGGTTACTAAACAAATTCTGGTTCAAATTCAAGGTTCAGTTTCCTGGGGTCTTGGGCGACCGCCCATACCTCTTGGGCGACCGCCCAAGAGGGTTTTCCAAAGGGTGCCTAAGTTTCTGTCTATGTGGGCGACCGCACATCCCATGTTGGGCGACCGCTCATAGCAGGATTCAAGGGGAAGGGCGACCGCCCAAAACCTCTTGGGCGACCGCCCAAGAGGGTTTTCAAGGCAGCCAAGCTTCTGGACACATGGGCGGCCGCTCAGCCCCCTGCCAGGCGGCCGCCCAAGTGCCGGATCAGGAATTCCCAGGTTTCCAATTTGAAATCCCTTACCCATTTCTTTTCCTTTCCAAGGTTTCTTCCTACTCTAAGTTCAAAATCAACAAGAAGATGTCCTAGCCTCACCAAGTTCATCCTAAATCATGCAACCCCAAAATAAGGAAATTCTAAGTTATCTATCCTTCCACATTTTCCCATTTTATACCCTCTATAACATCTTCCAAGCACATTATCTTCAACCCAATCCATTTACTCATTATACAACTCATATATAGGTTTCTAAAGCATGTAACACCCATTAATATAACAAGAATAACATTTATAATTCATGAACATTCATAAGAAGGGAAGTCATAACAACTCACCTTAGATTTTTTTAGAATAAAATGTTGATCTTCTTAGCTTGCCTTGATCCTCTAGATGATCCAAACCCAAAAATGCCCTTGGTCTTGAAAATGGTGTAGAAATGACTAGCTATAAGGCTTGGAATGGGGAGAGCTTCAATGGAGTTCCATGGAGGAAAGTGAAAGAAGAAAATGAGGAAGAAGATGGAAGTGAGCTAGGGAAAGTATGGGGAGTGTGGGATAAGTGATGGGAGGTGTTGACTTGAGGGAAAGAGAATGAGGGTTTTAAGGGGAAGGGTTATGGCCCCCCCTTCACCCTACCACTACCAAGGCTTTCCCTTTTTAAAATAACCCATCCCAAAATTATTTATCTACCCCATTTAACCTCCTTCTACTATTTATTCAATTCCTTTTTATTATATTTTCCCAAATGCTTTATTTATTTCTATTTTTATATTTTTTCTAGAACATTAATTTATTACACTATCATTTATCCTAATCATATGAAGTCAAGTATGTAAAAATAGACACATAACATTAACAATAATATTAAAGACAGACAATATGATATTAAAATTAGAGCCTAGGTTTAGGGTCGTTACACTCACTCCCCCTTAAAGAAAATTCGTCCCGAATTTTAAAAAGAAAACTTACTTGGATTTTCAAACAACCACGGGTATTTCGCTCTCATCTCCGACTCTAGCTCCCACGTCGCTTCCTCCACGGTGTGGTTCTTCCAAAGGACCTTCACTATAGGAATACTCTTAGACCTCAACTCCTTAACTTGGAACTCTAGGACTCTCAAGGGTTCCTCAACATAAGACATGTCCGCTTGGACCTCATCGGGGGGAGAACTCAAGATGTGGGAAGGATCATGACAATACTTCCTCAACATCGAGACATGGAAAACATCATGGAGTAAGGAAAGAGACGGAGGTAATGCCAACCGGTAGGCCAAATCCCCAATCTTCTCTAGAATCTCAAACGGACCAACGAACCTCGGAGCCAATTTACCCTTGTTACCAAACCTCTTGATTCCCGTCCTCGGAGAGACCTTCAAGAACACAAAGTCACCCACCTGAAAAGATAAATCCCGTCGTCTATTGTCGGCGTAGCTTTTCTGTCTACTCTGAGCCGTCTTCAATCTATCCCGAATCACCTTAATCTTCTCCGTAGAATCACGAACCAAATCTGGGCCCCAAAGTCTCGCTTCACCAACCTCGTCCCAACACATCGGAGATCGGCACTTCCTACCATATAACGCTTCATACGGAGCCATCTCAATACTAGACTGATAACTGTTGTTGTAAGCAAACTCCACTAAAGGTAGATGATCCTCCCATGATAATTGGAAATCCATCACACAAGCCCGTAACATATCCTCAAGTATCTGAATAGTTCTCTCGGACTGACCATCGGTTTGAGGATGAAACGCCGTACTGAAACACAATTTAGAACCCAAGGCTTCATGCAATGCTCTCCAAAATCTAGATGTAAACCTTGGATCTCTGTCAGACACAATACTCACTGGAACCCCGTGAAGTCTCACAATCTCCTTCATATATAACTGAGCTAACTTCTCCAACGAGAACTTGGTTGATACCGGAAGAAAATGAGCCGACTTTGTCAACCGATCCACAATAACCCAAATAGCATCCATCTTCTTCGCGGTGAGAGGTAAACCCGACACAAAATCCATCGAGATCCCTTCCCATTTCCACTCCGGAATATCTAATGGTTGAAGTAGTCCCGCCGGTCTTTGATGTTCTGCCTTAATCTGTTGACAAGTCAAACACTTAGATACATAATCCGCTATTTCCCTCTTCATACCATTCCACCAATACCCACGCTTCAAGTCTTGATACATTTTGGTACTCCCCGGATGAATCGCAAACTTAGACTTATGGCCATCCTCTAAAACACGCTTCTTGATTTCCGGCGATGAAGGAACGCAAATTCTCCCTTGGAAAGTTAAAATCCCATCTCTATTCAAAGCAAATTCCCCGGCTTTCCCATCTTGCACTTGATCTAAAATTTTCTTCAATTCCGGATCTCCTTGTTGAGCTTCTTTCAAATCTCCATACAATGTCGGAACGGCTCTAACATTCGCAATAATTACCTCACTCTTCAATTCTCGGGAACTCAAAGCTGTCACATACGCCTTTCGGCTAATCGCATCCGCCACTACATTGGCTTTCCCCGGGTGATAGGAAATGACACAATATAAATCCTTCAAGAACTCAAGCCATCTCCTTTGTCGGTTGTTCAACTCCTTTTGGGTAAATAGGTACTTCAAACTCTTATGATCGGTGAAAATCTCAAACTTTTCCCCATAAAGGTAGTGCTTCCACTTATGCAACGCAAATACAATCGCCGCCAATTCCATATCATGAGTAGGATAATTTTGTTCCGCCGGTGATAACTTCCTAGAGGCATACGCGATAACCTTCCCATTCTGCATGGGGACACAACCCAAACCCGCCTTCGAGGCATCACTATAGATCACAAAATTCTCACAACCATCCGGTAGGGTAAGAACAGGAGCCGTCGTCAACCTCTTCTTCAATTCATTGAAACTTTCCTCACACTTGGAATCCCATACAAACGAAACATCTTTTCGAGTCAACCTCGTCAACGGAGTAGCAATCCGAGAAAACCCCTCAATGAACCTCCGATAATAACCCGCCAAACCAAGGAAACTACGAACCTCGATTCTGATCGAAGGTTGCTTCCAATTAACCACGGCTTCAATCTTTGAAGGATCCACGGAAATCCCGAACTCGACACAACATGCCCCAAGAAAGAAACCTGCTCAAGCCAAAACTCACACTTGCTTGAACTTGGCGTACAAGCTGCTTCTCACGAAGGCTGACAAAACAATCCTCAAATGATTTTCGTGCTCTTCCCGGGACTTAAAATACACAAGGATATCATCAATGAATACCACCACGAAACTATCAAGATAAGGCTTGAAAACACGGTTCATCATATCCATAAACACGAATTTGGAGCATTAGTCAACCCAAACGGCATCACAACAAACTCATAGTGACCATATCTAGTTCGGAAAGCTGTCTTAGCAATATCATCCGGCCTAATCTTCAACTGATGGTATCCGCTTCTCAAATCAAGCTTTGAGTAGATAACGGAACCTTGGAGCTGGTCAAACAAATCATCTATATGCGGAAGAGGATATTTATTCTTAATGGTGGCTTGGTTCAACAAACGATAGTCAATACACAATCGTAAGGTACCATCCTTCTTCCTAACAAACAAGACCGGTGCTCCCCACGGAGACACACTAGGACGAATAAAACCTCGGTCTAACAATTCTTGCAATTGGACCTTCAACTCTTTTAACTCGGCCGGAGCCATTCTATAGGGTGCTTTAGAGATAGGGGTGGTACCGGGCACTAAGTCAATACAAAACTCTACCTCACGATCCGGAGGCATAGAGTACTCACTAGAAAACACATCACTAAACTCATTCACAACCGGAACATGAGCTAACTCGGGAGACTTCTTATTGGAATCTACCACATAAGCTAAGTAACCCGCACACCCCTTAGATAGCATCTTTCTAGCTTTTAAGGCAGAAATAACATGTAAACCGAACATAGATTTATCGGCATCAAATATAAAAGTAGGCACATCAGACATAGCAAATAAGACCCGCTTCCTATGACAGTCTACCAAAGCATGGCACTGACTCAACCAATCCATCCCAAGGATCACATCAAAATCACGGATTGGTAACTCGACCAAATCCACCGGCAATACATGCCCACATATAGTCACATCACAACCACGATATATCAAAGAAGATGCAAGGCACTCTCCCATAGGAGTAGAGACCTCCAACACATAAGGCATAGATTCAGGCAAAATATGCAATGAGAATGCAAAATGAGATGCCACAAATGAATGGGAAGACCCGGGATCTATAAGAATGCGGGCCTTAACTCCTGAGACAGGAACTATACCTCTAATGACGGCATTAGGATCGACCTCTCCTCGACCCAAAGCAAACACTCGACCTTGGACTCTATCCTTGGGTTTCCCATCAACATCCCTTTTCACACCACTACCTTGTCCCCCATGACCACTACCCGAAGCTTGTCTATTCTGCAACTTGGGACAATTCCTTCTGAAATGGCCTGACGACCCACACTCCAAACACTTACCTTGCTTGCTCCAACACTTGTCCTCTGAATGCCCTTGCCTCTTGCAATAACCACACGTTGCCCCAAACTGACCGGAAGTCGAACGATTTGCCGGAGCCGCTACGTTTCCTCCTCGATTTGCTCCGGAGTGAAAGTCCTTGGTTGCCCTACGCTCTGTCCCGAACCTTGACCTTGGAACCTATTTCTGTTTCCGCCTTCATTCTTACCACGATGCTCCTCTATGTCGTTCTCAATCCGATACGCCATATTCAGCTTTGCTTGGAAGTTGGCGAAGTTATGCGTCGATAGCGCGCTTCCGGAACTCAACCCTTAAACCCTTCACAAACCGGTAGACTCGCCTCTCCTCATCGGGCACCAAATGGGGACAATATCGGGCCAATTCTGTGAACTTTGCTCAATACTGTGCTATTGTCATGGTCCCTTGCTCCAGCTTCAGAAACTCACCTTCCTTCTTGTCTCTAGTAACCATCGGAACGAAGTGATCCCGGAACTTGCGTGTGAAATTCTCCCAAGTCTGTGGTGTCAAATCCCGATCCCAACCATCCTTTACAACCTGCCATCAGTGCTCCGCGGGTCCCTCTAACTTGAATACGGCACATCTCACCTTCTCCGCATCCGAACTCTCCATAGCCGCGAAATCTTTATTCATAGCCTCAAGCCACCTCTCAGCCTTCGCCGGATCCGGATCTCCGTTGAAGCTAGGAGGAGACATCTTCACGAACTTCTCTAGACCATGTTGCCATTGTACGCCCTCTTCTTTGTTGCCTACCACGATTCGATTACGAGTTGCCATATCTTTGAAGAAACCCTCAGAACATATCCATCATCTCGGCATTCAGATTACCAACATTACCCAAAGCCCGATCCTGATCTCCATCATTACCCGCCATTAGCACAAACTCCTGCATTAACACACTCGACGTCAGTTATCACACACTCTCACTCAGCTAGACTCTACCCGAGAACTCTAGCCGAGCTCGATACCAGTGTGAGGACCAGGCCCGGAACCTTCACATGTCCCGAGTTGGAGCGTCCTCAAACTATCCCAAAAACACTAAACTTTTAAAACTTTACTTTGACTTTCAAATATAAACATTAATAACATAACAATTTCAAAAGAACTCTACTCCACTCCACTTTGGAGGAGGAGTTGACTCACTTTGAAAGCGAACACTGTTTAGTTACAAAAGATTAAGGTTATGACGTAGAAATTAAAGTTTATAATTACAAACTCCAAGAAGGAATTACCAAAATACATTTTATACGCCAACCTATACATACCCCGACAATACCCAAAAGATTACTTCCAAACTCCTCTCCGTCCTTACTTGGCCGGTCCGCCTGTCTCGGGATCTAAAAACATTAAAGGGAGAGGGGTGAGAATAAATCTCAGCAAGCTATTATGAATGCAGCAATATGCCAAATAAATGCAACATATAACAAGTCGCACATAACACATTGGAAAAGCTGTAAACACCTTCCATTACCTTGGTTTACCTTTTCCCGTCTGAACAGTAGTCGTACAACATTGGGTATAATCATACTTCAATCTTACAGTGAGCTGCTTAAGCAATACTCACGTCTTATAAGACCCGTTTTTCAGGGAACCAAATAAGACAGTAGCAACTCTGTAAGGCTTTTGGCTCAATACAGATGCTATACCCCATCCTGGCCACGGGAGGGGACGGCACAGAGATATAACATAATCCGATCACATTAGGTCACACTTCCATAATTGATCGTATTATGTTATACCCCCAATGTCAGCTGACTCACACATTATCAAGCACATAATAGATACTTGAATAAAATCCACAAAAAGGGATAACAACATATTAACATGGTAAAATATACTCATGTCCAATCAATATCATAGTGCAACAATTGATCAACACACTATGCATAATATAAACAATGTATATGAACTCAATGTAAGGCAAGGAAGTACCATCCATCCATCCTACAAGGTCATTATACGATTATACAAGTCCTCTATGAAGATCCAAGTCCAATTTACCAAGTGGGAGTCACAATCTATAAGTGATCAAACAAGGTTACTAAACAAATTCTGGTTCAAATTCAAGGTTCAGTTTCCTGGGGTCTTGGGCGACCGCCCATACCTCTTGGGCGACCGCCCAAGAGGGTTTTCCAAAGGGTGCCTAAGTTTCTGTCTATGTGGGCGACCGCATCCCATGTTGGGCGACCGCTCATAGCGAGATTCAAGGAAGGGCGGCGCCCAAAACCTCTTGGGCGACCGCCCAAGAGGGTTTTCAAGGCAGCCAAGCTTCTGGACACATGGGCGGCCGCTCAGCCCCCCTTGGGCGACCGCCCAAGTGCCGGATCAGGAATTCCCAGGTTTCCAATTTGAAATCCCTTACCCATTTCTTTTCCTTTCCAAGGTTTCTTCCTACTCTAAGTTCAAAATCAACAAGAAGATGTCCTAGCCTCACCAAGTTCATCCTAAATCATGCAACCCCAAAATAAGGAAATTCTAAGTTATCTATCCTTCCACATTTTTCCCATTTTATACCCTCTATAACATCTTCCAAGCACATTATCTTCAACCCAATCTATTTACTCATTATACAACTCATATAGGTTTCTAAAGCATGTAACACCCATTAATATAACAAGAATAACATTTATAATTCATGAACATTCATAAGAAGGGAAGTCATAACAACTCACCTTAGATTTTTTTAGAATAAAATGTTGATCTTCTTAGCTTGCCTTGATCCTCTAGATGATCCAAACCCAAAAATGCCCTTGGTCTTGAAAATGGTGTAGAAATGACTAGCTATAAGGCTTGGAATGGGGAGAACTTCAATGGAGTTCCATGGAGGAAAGTGAAAGAAGAAAATGAGGAAGAAGATGGAAGTGAGCTAGGGAAAGTATGGGGAGTGTGGGATAAGTGATGGGAGGTGTTGACTTGAGGGAAAGAGAATGAGGGTTTTAAGGGGAAGGGTTATGGCCCCCCCTTCACCCTACCACTACCAAGGCTTTCCCTTTTTAAAATAACCCATCCCAAAATTATTTATCTACCCCATTTAACCTCCTTCTACTATTTATTCAATTCCTTTTTATTATATTTTCTCAAATGCTTTATTTATTTCTATTTTTATATTTTTTCTAGAACATTAATTTATTACACTATCATTTATCCTAATCATATGAAGTCAAGTATGTAAAAATAGACACATAACATTAACAATAATATTAAAGACACACAATATGATATTAAAATTAGAGCCTAGGTTTAGGGTCGTTACAGATAATTGACCAGAAATTGGATTTCTTATGGAGAGAAAAAGATAAAGTAGTGGTGGAGAAGGAGCAAGAGAGATGGAGTTTAGTAGTGATGGGGATAAGGGAGCATAAATGAGGACCGGAGGGTGGCGATCGAAGGGTTGATTTCTGATTGTATTTTTCCATCGATTGAATTGAATCACTTGAATTTTTGAAGATGAAGATGATTTGGAGATCGATGAAGACGACGATCGTCGGAATTGCGATAAGAGAGAGAAAGGGAGTTGCGCAATAGAGAGAGAAAGAAGGGTTTTGGATATTTAAATTGTTATAAACAGCCGAGGGACTCTACGGTCGTTTGATTTCAACTCTTGAACCCCAAGGTAGAATTCGAAATGTCCTGTTTTTATTGGTAAATTTCACCCTATCTCAAGGTCTTATTGGTAAAAATCCCAAAATTCAACCCAAATTTGTTTGAGCCCAATGTTAAATGTTATATAGAGAATAGTATAAAACCATCAAATTATCACTAAAAGACACAAATAAAGAAATACTCCCTTCGTTCCAAAATGTTTGTCCCATTTGATTTTTTTGTTAAATTTTGACCATAAATTTATGAGAAATTAATTATGTTCATGAAATTCTAAAAGTTGTTGTTGATAATATTATTAATGGTGAATCAATAGGAATTTTTAGAATTTCATGAACATAATTAAATTGTCATATATTTATGGTCAAAGTTCAACAAAAAAGTCAAATCAGACAAACATTTTGAGACGGAGGGAGTACAATTTAGCAAAACATTAAATATACTTCACTTATATTTAATTTTAATCTTTCTTTTTTCTTTTTTTTTTTGGGGGGGGGGTCGAGTTGGGTCGACTCTAAGGCTCCGTTTGTTTAGCGTAAAACATTTTCGGAAAATGATTTCCGGCAAAATGTTTTTCAGAAAATGAAAATGTTTTCTGAAAAATAAGATAAAAATGAAGTTTTTTCCATTTTTTGGTGTGAAACAAACACCAAAAAATGAGAAAAATATTTTTCGAAAAACATTTTCCTCCAAACAAACGAAGCCTAAAACCGAATTCGATCTTGAAAAAGTACACCCGAATTTTACTTTTTCCAATCGAATCACCCTTCAAATCTCAAAGAATTGAGTTTGATCAAATTATTATCCCTGTCTCTCTCTCTGGATGTTCCAGATTCCATACACCCTGTTACATTGACCCATACATACCCCCGTTTTCGTATTTGGATTAATTGTTGGCCTGTTATCCAGGTAAAACTAGTGTAGTGCAGGCCAGATATGTAATTGGGCTGGGCTCAAAAACAAAAGTCCCAAATACTTAATTTATAAAAGATTACTATTAGAGTTGGTCTTATAAAAAACTAGTTTTTTGTTAAGATAAGAAAAAACGTGTTTTCAAAATAAACGGTGGCAATTTTGTAATTACTGGCAACCATGTTCAAAATAAACGGTGGCATTTTCGTAATTAATGGTTCCCTTGTTTATGCCAGTGCGTGTTTAACAAACTGCCAGTGTGACAAAGTGCCAGTTCATATGTAACAAAGTGCCAGTAAAAAAAGTGTCGATGCCAGTTTAACAAAGTGCGGTGTAAGCGAGTGCGGCACTTTGTTAGCGAAACTGGCACTTTTTACACAGCACTTTTAAATACATGAGCTGGCACTCTTCACACTGGCACTATGTTACACTAACAACGGCACTCTGTTACACTAATATTTTCTTTGGCTCTCAAAAATACAAGCATGGCATTCAAAAATACATGGTGGCATTTGATTATACACTAGCGGGCACTTATTTATACACTAACGGGCACTCAAATATACACCCAGCGGCACTTGATTATACACTAACGGGCACTTGATTAATCACCAACTGGCACTCAAAATAACATGTACTGGCACTCAAAAAAATATGAATCGGCATTAAAAATCAATTAAACTGGCATTCAATTTCTACCCAAACTCAAACTGGCATTCAATTTCTACCCAACTGGCATTCAAAACACAAGAACTGGCACTTCAAAATCAAACTGGCATTCCACAAAAACATAAGCGGCATCGAAAACTAGAACACTGGCATTCAAAAAACAAAACACTGGCATTCAAAAACCAACAAAACAAATTAGAAACAAAATTCTTGAATTGAGGACGGTGAAGAAATTGTTGTCGAGGACGGTACCAGAAACACCAAACAAAACACAAATTCCAGTGACGATCAAGGTACGGCCAGTGGGGATTTGGATGGAAATTGAAGGGGAGGGATTTGGGCCGGAGAAGACGGAGGTTGCTTGGCCGGAGTAGGAGGGCGTCGGCTTAGGGCTAGAATAGGGCCGGAGAAGATGGTGGAGAAGGTCAGTTGTTGGCGATTGAAGGAGTGTTGGAGGTCGCCGGTTGGTTTCAGGGATCGGAGAGGGGATTGGTGTTGCCGGAGAAGGAGATCGCCGGTAATGGATTTGGTGAGGACGAAGAAGAAGACGCAGAACTTCACTTTGCGTATAGAGAGAGAGGAGAGAGACTTCCTTTGCGTATTTGCGTAGAGAGAGAGAGAGGTGTTATTATATGTGTGTAACTGTCTGTTGCGTTGCGGTAAAACACGTTTTTTGTTAAGTTTATAAAAAACGCGTTTTTTATAAGTTTTTGGCTTACTATTATTGATACACAATAAAATACTATTAATAATAAATTTTAGGCCTTAAATAGGCTAATCAAATTAATATAAACATTTGATCAAAAATTAAGGAGACTGGGAAGAGTAATTGGCTTGATCCTGGGTCGGAGAGAGTAATTGATCGAGCTGGAACAATGCAACATCGCATTTGTCAACTCCGGTGACTTTACCGTTATCGAGGAAGCTCTGACGAGTCAAATAATCACCGGATCTGGAGGGAGCTCTCCAAGAGCGCTTTAGACTGACCCAAAATTCGTCACCAAGAACCTCAAGCGAAGGAGATGAATGTCGGCACCGGAATTGACGGGGAAAAGTTGGTGCTAGGGAGGAATTTGGGTTTTTATGAGATTTGATCTCGTAATTCAATATTGTGCGGGCTTTTGAAATTCAACTTATTAATATTTTTAAGTATTGTGTTTTACTTATTTCCACATTGTCTGCCTAACGCTACAAAGAATTTAATTATAAAGAAATTTGAGATTTATTTTAGGACCGAGAAAAAGATCAATAAAATGCAATATGCTCCCAATATACTCCCTCCGTCTCATAATAACTTACTCATTTTGTCATTTCGGGTGTCTCATAACAATTAACTCCTTTCCATTTTTGGGACATCTTTTATTATTATTTATATTGAATAGTACACACTTGTCATACTCATGATAAATATTAACTTATTATTTCCTATCCACTTTCTTTTCCTACATCACTTTTCATATTCAATGAGACAAGAAAGTTGAGGCAATCAAATCTCACCAGTAGCCACTCAAAGATCCATCTATGAATAATCATAATAAAAAAAAACGATTCAACAAATACAAGCCAAAAAAACTAATGTGAGGATGCTACCATCTTCTCAGTTCTTGGATTTGGAGTGCTTTATGAGCCAATCAATGACCGAGTCAATGTTCGTTGAGTTCTTGCATGAGATCATAAAGCAACAAACCTCTCTATCTGTAATAGCTTTCAGTTCCCTGCACAAAACCAAGAAAATTTTCAACTTTTTACATACAACAACGTAACTGATTTTCAAATTAGTTCTTGAAGTTAGCAAAAATAAATTATTCTTAACACTGAGGGATTTAAGGGAAGTTAAAATTTCGGTCCTAAAAATGTTTGACTCTGAGACATGGACTTGTTGAGTGGAATAGAGGGGGTATTAAATGAGTTTTTACTAGTATGTTTGTAGTTATCGGCTTATTGGTGCTAGGTTGGATCTTTACCTGCTACCTTTGTCCTAATGGTTGTTAATTTAGCTTTATGGAGATTATTGCTCATCTATTAGGCTTGAAATTCAAGTATCCTTACTCGATGAACAGTGATTCATGTGAGTGCAAGTACCGCTGTATGTTGTGTAATGACTTTTTTCTTGTGAGGTTGTACTCAACTTTATATTCCATTTACTCGGTGTCTTGTTTCTGCTGTAATGAATTTCATCATATATTCTGCTATTTATTCAAATTGCAGTTCCGCGATAGGAATAGCATTAAAAATACATTCTTCGAACCACCATCTTCATCTATGTTTGGAGGGCATGTGACAGCTCCTGTCAACAGTCCACACCTACGGAAGTCTGGAAGCAGAGTCGTCATCTCTGATCTTGGTGAGGGGAAACCTTCGACTTTGAAGAACATATTGAGCCATTGCCATTGAATTTATTCACCTCAATCTATCAATTGCTGATTGTTCTAGATTTGGGACAGGTATACTGGACCTGGGAAATAATTCAGAAGAATATTGTAAAGCGAAGGACTGAAGATGGATTGACAATGAAGAATTTAAGATATGAGATGCTTAGAATAAGGCGATCAGTTGTCAGGATATGAGCACAAGAATATTGTAAAGCGAAGGACTGAAGATGGATTGACAATGAAGAATTTTGAATTACCTGAAAAAATGAGACCTTTATCAAGATTCTTGATGATCTTGGTTGAGAGTATAATCCTTATCTCGTGGATCTGCTCTTGAGGCTCTTCAAGGCCAATAGCAACAACTGTCGCCATTCTTAACCTTTCAAAACATCAATCAACGTCGCCCAAATCAAGTAGAGAACACAATGAAACATTAATCAATAATAGGAAATTGATTAATTCCGGTGGGAGTGGTTACATAAAGAGAGGTAAATAGAAAATAACAACCATTAGCACACGGCTAATCATCGGAAGGCACCATTAGCACACGGCTAAAGAGAAGAAGCCAAAGAATTAACTCTTTTCCCACAACACTAGATGCTCCGGTATATATCAATTTCTAACTATTCTAGTGTTACTCCATCCAAAAACACCAACAAACTGCAAAGACCCCGCAATCCTACAAATAACTTTTGCATCTCTCTCCTTTTCTAAACTGTCTTAACTGAATATTGAGAAGAGATGAAGTAATCTTCACCCAACACTTCCTCAATCACCTCAAAGCAAATGACTACATCAGATAAAGAAATGACCATGTGTCTCACCACCTCCTTGTAATTTACACACCATTATCGGCGATAAGGCCATTTGGTAGAGTCTATGAAATTTGCAGTTTTATCATTAGTGTTGGCTTACTAAGCACTAAAAGTCCACATAAATCCCCAAGACCTTGAAAGGAGTCTTAGACTTACCAAAACTAATTTTGGTTCCCTCTAACTCCTACACCCCGAGAATCCTGTTTGCCTCGAGAGAAATACTGAGATAAAATGTTAAAGAAATCAACATAGCAGACTTTATCATATCGATAATGTCACCTCGGGCGGGTATGGAATATGTGTGGATTCAACTTTTATAGAGACCACTGCATTAACAAAAAACACAAAGTGTTGTAAATAAACATAACTACATAAGGTACGCATACATTTCTAGAAATCGCAGAATTTTGTATAGGGAACATCATTGGTGATACGACCATCAAACAAATGAAGCCCAGGCATGAAATATGACTAAAGGGTTATAGAAACATAAGAATTGAGTGAACCTGGAATACTATGTAAGAACCCATAACATGCCGGTGCCTCAAGTAGGCGCTCCTTGCAGCCAAGGGAGACTCTTATCAAATTTGGGCATTTGCGAAATTTGAGAACAAATAGATAAGGCACCACAATCACAACCATAACAAAATGAGATGTTGGAATTTGCCATGTGCAAAACCAAGTAATGTGGTT